>JAECWM010000051.1:0-212784 GCA_018150695.1 Drosophila oshimai | reverse complement strand
TGGACAATGCACTGCGGCAACGAGGAACTTGTAAGCAGAACAAGAACCGCATCGGAGGCCACGAAACTTTCACCTGCAGCACTTTATGTGGCTCGTTACCTTCTGCAGGAGTGAACTTCGGGGCTAACGAACATGCAAATTTAAGGTAAGAGTTTTCATTCGAATGGCCCCCATGGCGAATTGTTGTCGATTTCAATAGCAAGCCATATCAATTATGTTGACAGCTCGAGAAATCATTGGCAGAGGTAAGCGCCTTTGGGCTGCGAAACAGATTAAATGGCAAAACGTTTAGGAGAGGGTTCACGTGTCGTATGCGTAATGAGTACTCCACAGAGAAATGCATTTATCACAGCGTGTGTGTTGTTTTCTGGGCTTTGGGTGCAAGTGTCCTCGTCCCATCTTGACCTCGCAGAGCCTCAAAATTACCTTGCTAGTGCTTCAGGGTGCCGCAAATCCTTTGGACACCGAGGAGCACCCAACGGCTGTCTGGCAAATGGATGCGTCTTACTTATGCTTATTTAGTCGCTGAACCAAAAGCAGGAGCCAGAGGTGGGAGTCTGGGCCTGGGTAATGAGTTAAATTATTATGCAAACGACGGCTTCATGTCTTGAGCTGGAAATGTGTGCTCCACATAAACAAAGCACTCGAAATGTGTGCCGGGGACAAACACAGATTCTGAAGCCAGAAGCCAGGCGCATCCTGCTCTACTGGGAGGAGGCAAGCCGACATAAATGTAGATTAAATTCAGAACGAGGGGGAAGCAGCTCCACTCAGTGCAAGTGGCATCATTTGGAGCACTCCGTGAATCTCTCACACCGCTCCGTGCATCAATGCCAGCCGTATTATTTATGGACTATGCACACAATAATTGGCAAGCTTTTCGCTTCACAGCACAATGGTCAGTTTCGCATTCTGATCGGAAATCGGAATGGTATGGGCTTTGGGGTCAGACGGGAATAAAAGTGGAAGGGACATTGCTGGTTCGATAGCCCAAAGCCATTTTAATGATTCAGGCTATGAAAATCATCGCTGGGCAGGTGTATTTGGCAATTATCCTTAATTGATGGTTGTCACTCAATAAAATAAAATTAAATTAAAGCCAAAATGGGAAATAATTAAAATAGTATATCGTTGATATATTTATATATGTAACTAGTAATTGAAGTTATATATAAGTTAGGTAAGTAAATGTTTATGACGTTTTACAACTATTCTGATACACAAATTTTAAAAGAGTTGTAAAGCTTAATATTGACAAATATTTCATAGCTTAATAAAAATTCAAGGTTAGGACAAAATAAATATTTATTAATTTATAAATAAGTACCATCTCTTAAAATCAACATACATACACAACACTCTTTTATTTAAACATAGATAAAAGAAAACAACATTACTTTACAAATAAAGAATTTCGCTGCAAATTGAAATATGGCAATATAAGTTTTTATAAAAAGAATGGACAAAGTGAATTGAATTCATGGGAAAAGTATGGCAGTGGCATTGATGAATTTGTTAATTCCCTGCTTCTTGACATCCTTGCTCTTGACACAGGGCTTCACACATGCCGAACAACTGCCGAAGCGAAATCAATTTACAGGCCAAATATTTGGTCCATAACAAGGCCCTAAACTGGCCCTAATTATGCATGGTCACCATGCGGGTCACTTGCCGAATTTAAATGCAAAGCTTGATGGGTCAAAGAGGTGTCCACGTGTCCGAATCTGTGTACGGCTGTTAGGCCCAACCCCGAAAATGGGGAATGTATGCAAATGACCGGAACACAGCAAACATCCTAATCGGCGATAGTGTGTTTGTGTGCTTTTTGTTGATGCTGAGTTGTCTTTGCTTCTGTTGCTCTTGTTGTTGTTGTTGTTGTTGTTGTCATGGGAGATGAAATTCTGTGCCAACGGATGGGGAATCGATAGTAACCTGGGCCAAAAAAATAGTCATGACAAACGAGATTGCAAAGTAATAATAATATTAATAGTTTAAAAAAACTAAAAAAACGCTTTCCGGTTTAAAAGAGCGCGCTCTTCTATAGATATCGATAAACTATCGGTAAAAAACAAGTTGGCAGGCCTGCATGCAAACCAAAAAAAGTTACGCCGCCAGCCAGCCAGCCAGCCAGCCAGCCAGCCAGCCAGCCAGCCACAAGTGAAACTAATATAAAGCGTTTAAAAAGGGGTTGGGACTAGAGTCTATCTTTAACACAAAAAATCCGGTATCTTTCAAATAAATAGAGAATTTACTATAAGAATTTATAAAATTTGTAAACTTACTAACCCATAATTTTAAGAAGCAAAAAAGGGAATTTATTCTCTTTTAGATAAATTGTTTTATTGTATGTAATTTAAATATTCTCCCCTGTGTTCGACATTGCTGACTAACAATTTTAAAGTCTGTCAAACTCTTATTAAAAGTTTCGGCACTGACCGAAGCTCTTTATTTAGTTAGGAGCCCAAAGAACGGGGCTTGAAGCCATTTAAATGAGATCAAAATGATACACCCAGCCAGGACAC
The DNA here is from genome assembly GCA_018150695.1 of Drosophila oshimai. Lineage (NCBI taxonomy): Eukaryota > Metazoa > Arthropoda > Insecta > Diptera > Drosophilidae > Drosophila > Drosophila oshimai. Next base: position 210,262 of record JAECWM010000051.1, on the reverse strand, counting down.
GCTGGCAACTGTATTCAAATATTTAATCCACCCAGGCAGACTGCACTGCACAATAAACCCACTCACCCACTCACCCACCGTCGGCGGCGGCACCCACATAAAGAACAGCTGTGTCCATCGTGGAGAACTTCATGACACAGCGAGTGAAAAACCAGGGGAAGGGGATTTCTGGGATGGGAACGGGGCTCAGGATGTCGGTTCTCTGGCCTTTTCGTGTTTAATTGAGTTTGAAATAGGTGGCAGCTTCTCTGGCCTCCCAGGCGGTGGGCCCTGAAATTGGCTTAGTTGTGAGAGGCCATCAGGACAGAAACGAGTTGAACATATACAAATGCAACACTTTAAGCTGCCGTTTTAAATCAGCAGCTGCTTTTGTTTCCGATTTCATTTCAATTTTGATTTAATACGTTTGAGAAATTTGTGGCTTCATAAACAATAACGAGCGACTGTTAAGTGGCTCCATTAGCTTGCTCAGCACTCGCATTGGAATTTCTGAATTAAAGTCACAATCGGCCCAAATCCTTTCCCCTGTGCCCCTCCTGCCATTCCGTTTTATGTTTGCCCAGCAATCCTTTTGCCCAATTCATTTATTTCAATTGTTGCCAGGGCTTCCGCTGTTGCCGACAAAAAGCCGTAGTCAACTATACGGCGTAATAAGCACTTTTTATTCTGGGCGCATTGTGAGCGCGGCGTTTTTATTGTTTCCGGGGGCGCTCAGATCGACAGTGGGTGAACAGTGGGCCAAGCCTTGAATTTGGAGGAAAAAAATATAGCTTCTCTAGATGAACTTCTAAAAAAAATTATTTCCTTTATATATATATTTTATTTTATATATATTTTATTTAATTATTTAAGTGAAACAAATTGCCATAGGAATCTGAAACTTTGGTTTTACTCCAATTTGTTCCTTGATTTAATAACAATTAAATTATAAGTAAATTTAAAAAGCAGAACTTTGATTTTTACGGATAACTTGGTGACACCGGTTTTATTAAATTTAAAGAAAATCTACATTTTCAATTTGATAAATTTATATACATAGCTATGACTTCATAAAACGTAACATTCTTTATCTTCCGACATAAATTGAATAATTTGAAAATTGTTATTTGAAAATGGATAAGAACCCCACTGTACCAACCTCCAGTTTAGCTCCGCCCACGTCGCACCCGTTCCCAAATGGGCGTGGCTGATGTTGCGAGCGTATTTGCCGACTTTTAAAACCGTGCTGAAGTTTCGCCTACATTCGTTTCATTTTATAGCCCGAAACGAATAAAGCAATGCAAAGTTCCAAAGTTTAAGCTGCCGACTTTTTGTTTAGTCCTTGAATGACATCGTTGTCTCCTGACTTGTTTTTATGTGCCATCGCCAACCGATTGACGCTCCCAAGGCAAGCAGGTGGTGCCCGGAATTTACTTACCAAGTACTTATTTGCCTATTCCAAAAGCCATTTGTATAAAAGCAAACGGGGCGGGCCCCGAGTCCTCCAAGAAATATAATAAAATAAGCCTCGACTTGGCAGCTGCATAAACAAATACCTGATAAAGATAGCTGGAAGAGCGGAAAAGCGGAAAAGCTGAAAAGCGTAAAACGGGAGGCCCTTTGTTGAGCCAAAGGGCCTGAGGGTCCGGTCCGAAAGCGGTCCACTCCAATATATTTGCATAAAATGTTGCTGCATTAGCAGGAGCCGTTACACATTGGGACAATCAGCGGAATCCCCGACCCACTTACGCGTGCTCCGGTATTCTTTATTAAATTTTATTATTATGTTTTGCATAATTTTCCTTCTTTTTTTCAGATTTGCAAAGCAGCCAGAAATTAGGAGAGGTATGCATTGAAGGACATTACTTGCTGGCGCAAAACCCTCGGCACTTGGCAGTGAGTCTTGCTCCTAAGACCCAGCCAAATATTTTTGGCAATCCTGGGAGCCTCGTCGAGTGGAAGGCTTTGATTTAAATGTACACAAATTTGTTTAATGCCTGCAAAGCCAGCTCTTTAACACATTTCCGCTTCCTGTCGAAAGACTTTAAGCAGAAGTCAGCCAAACAATATTTACAGCACCCCGGGGACATTCGAAATCAGACCCGGAATAGACCAGAAAAATAGCCACCAAAGTTCAGAGCGCGACCACACAAAACTCGAATGCGACAATTAATTTTAGTGAATTATGACCGCAGAGTGGAAAATGGCGCTAATGCGACGGCCTTTGCCAATTTGCTGTTTGTTCTCTGCAGTTTTGGCCAGGGCCAAAAGCACGAACAGCTGTCAAGGCGCACACACAGATTCGCATCCGTTTTTGGTGGCTCGGTGACTTTGTGTCCGGCCAACTTTTCGGGGTCATGGCGACCGCAGACCGAAAAACGATAGTCGGAACGGGGATGGGGGCAACCGTTTCCCTGGCGTGTCGTTTGCAATATGACAGCTAGAAACCTAGAAACTGACACCGAACAGGAGCCCGAAAACGCTGCGTATACGCGATACGCGAGTTCAGCGAGCCTCCGCAACTGTCACAGCCACGCCAATCTGAACTTAGAGACGGTGTCGATCTGTGCTGCCATTATTCATCGCCAAACATTTCGCCACCGTCGTTCACACCATTGTTCGATGCACGTGCCCGGGCACACAAAGGATGAAAGCTGGATAAAACACAGAAAAACCCCAGCGAAAACGCAACAAAATGGCAGTCGCAGTGGAGCAAAAACTCGCGGAAGTCGCGAGCTCAGCAAGCTGAAAATGCTCGTAAAGTACAATGAACCGCAGGAGCTGGGTGATGCTGCTGGGATGTGGGCGAAGTTGAGTGGATTTCTGCGAACGAAACGTCTGCTGGTGTCCTGGCAAAAGCGAAGAGGCGTTTCTTTTAATGTACCCAGTATCCTTGGCGACCAAGAGTACATCAAACTGTTTGTGAGGTCTGTATAACAACGCTGAAATTGATATGACAAACTTATAAATCGACACAAAAAACGACAAATCGTTTTCCGTTAAAATTGTGGACTAAACTTAGGACCCGCAGAAAGAGTGTAATTTTTGTATGAAGGTATTATAACTAGGCACTGAATTGTCATAAATAAAATTCGATTCTTAAATTAGACAAATTACAGGTTTTGAAAAGTAAAATACAAATTACAAAAGTCAGTACCAGGTATCTCATAGTCGAGGTTTTATCTTTTGCGTGCTTGTTTTTCCGCTGCACTTGACACCATTTATCCCCCGTGAGTGACGCCTCAAAAAGAGACAGATAGTGGAGGCGAGGAGCCGGAAAACCCGATTCCTGCATTTTATTCCCTGCTCTTGATTCGATGACAACAATGGAGAACCCCAAACCACAGAGTTACTAGCGCCCCTTTAACAATTTGATGATGTGGACCTGAGGATGGACTGGCTTATGCTCTGTCCCAGCGAAGACGAGTTCAAGGAAGGATTCAGACCATCTTGCGTCCCTTGCAGACGGTGTACTTCGCGTTGTCGAACAGCTTGGAAACATAATGGAAATCAAGGTTCGTGCCTCTGCCACTGGACAACAGCTTGTCTTCCTCTTGCAATTCGGCCATCAGGGAGTCCGCATCGATGGTCCTGGTTCTCTAAGGACAGGGAGTGCAAGCCTGTTTGGCCCCTTTAATAGCCTACTTACTATAGAAGTTAAAAACAATCAAAAAACTAGGATATACATACAAACCGCCAATCAATCTTCAAGCAATTTATAGTTAGCAAATATTTAATGGGCCAAATGACATTAAGGAATAACGAATTAAGGACGAAAATAAAGCAGTGTTCTTAGTAATTTGCAAACATTTTGATGATTAAACTAAAACTCTTGCCTTAAGTTGTTTTATATTTATAATTGATGAATTTTGAATTTTGTAATTAATTTTGGCTTGAAAATAATTACGTTTATAAATAGGCTAATGGTCAACTGAATGGCCAAGTCAAACCCAGTTAGTCTAATTATGTTGAAGTAAAGGCTAAAATGGGTCACAAAAAGCCGACAATCTTGAAAACTATAAACAAATCAGGCTTCAGAAAGTTTCTGCCAACTTCTGCCCGCCTGCTCGCAAAGTTGATGGCGCCCGCAGTTTGAAACTTTTCCATTCAATTCACTTAAGACTCTTTTCGCCTTTCGCGTTTGCATTTTGATGCGGCAACATTTCCCCCATACCAATCTCCACTAACTCGTACCTTGGTGGCCTCGTTTGGAGTGAACTTTTTCTGGCCAGAGTACGACCAGGCAGACCGTCGACCAACGACCAACGAAGTCGTTGCAGCCAGCTAATGGTGTTTATTGCATTTACTCCCCGGCTGCCACTTAAAACGGCGACACTGTGGGCGGCTGGGCACTGAGGTTGGTGGCTGGTGGTCGGTGGTTGCTGGTTAGGATTCTACAGGAGCAACACCTGCAGCTACGCAAATACCCCGAAGGTGGCAGAGCAAGCACATCGGACAGGTGGTCGGGTGGGTGTTGAACGACGGACGATAGACTCCAGGCCCAAGTCCCACCAGCTGCCTTCTCCGCTCGTGTGGAAGAAAGTGCAAAGTAAATGCACAACACAAAGTCTGCCCATGTTCAACAGGAAGGGGGCGTGGCAGGAGGCGGGAGGCGGGAGGCAGGAGGCTGGATGGTGGCAGCCACAACTGCGGGCGCAGCCAAAAGAGCAACCCAACCACCCACGCTGTTGTGGCAGAGATTCGGCTGGAGCAAGGTTTGATTAAATCACATGACAGGGAGGGAGCAAGGCTGGGCAACGGTTTGTGGGGCTTGGACTCAAGTGGCTTGACACCAGTACACGGTTCAAAATAATAACCATTATTGGCAGGTGCGTAGCATTTCCAGAGTTTATAATAATACTTTAATATTTAATATTTATTTTATATTTATCTTTTCTGCTACACGGATAAGGTAATTATTTGGCTGTTTGTACGAATTGCTAAGATGTTTTTGGAATCAAAACAAATTTGTAAAATGCTACTTTAATGTTTAAAGTTTAAACTTTATACAAAATCCTTCTGTATCAACATTTTCAAGAAGGAATATAAAAACAGGAGTATGGAAACAGATAAATAGGAAACTTTTATGGTTATCTTCAAAAGTATACTTTGTCAAAAGTTGTGAAAAACTAGAGCCTAAGACACATTTTAGAATAACTGCAAGGAAACTTAGGTTTACTTTGAATCCAACACCACATTTGCATACTTTTCATATACCCAAACCCCACGAAGGATCTTATAGCCTAGCATAAGTCATGTTAAAAGTCACCTCCAATTTAGGAAAAATACAACTTTTATTCAACAATTTAGAGTACAGTTGAACCAGGTATCATGACTTTTCTTTTTCAGTGCAGTTCCACAGATCCAATGAGCCTTTGGCTGCGGGCGTCGGGCAAGTAAATAAATTCATTAAACGTTTAGAGCTCGCCAGGTGCGTCCAGTTGCCTTTTGTGCCCGGATAAAATATTCAGTTACCCGGATTAAGTGGATTACCATTCACCAAGTTGCATTGTCCCACAATCTCAGTTGCTCTTGGGCAGGGACTCGTGCTGGGCTATAGCATTGCTTTAAAATGCTATTTTAAGACCGACATTAACAGAAATTTAGATGGCCTTTAAGCTGATTTGTTGGATGTGGCAGTTAAGAATCGATTAAAGTCAACTTAATCCTTATCACTTGAAATTTTGAGGGGTCCAGGAGCGGTAGATGAAAGTAGTTCGTCAACAGACACGTACAAACAGATACGGATACACAAACGGTAACAGACACGGATACAGAAACTGTACAGATGACTAGTCGGCGGAGGGCGGGCTGAGATCCAGTTCCCAGGGGTCCTTTTCATCTTCGGAGGTGGGCAGCTCCTCAGATTGCGGGGCGTGGCAGCGGTTGCACTTTACGCGGTACCAGAAGTTCCGATTGAAGCAGAATCCACACTGCCAGTCGCTCTTTTGCGGCTTCCAGCGGGGGAGCTGCTGTTACCCGTTTCCGTTTCAGCCTGGTCCGATCCCGACTTGCTGGCCAGACACCTGTTGCAACTGGCGCGCCACACGAAGTTGCTGTTGCGGCAGTGCACGCACACCCAGTTGTCGCTGGCCGGCTTCCACTTCTGTGCCCGCTGGCGACGCTGTCGGTCAGCGGAGTGCAGCTCCCGCGGATAGCTGAAGCGAACGCTGCCCTTGCGGGTGGACAAATAGGCGGGCAGGACGGTGAGCGTCTGGCCCAGGAACTTGCTGCCCCCCAGACAGCTGATTGCCGCCTGGGCAGAGAAGGGACTCACGTAGGTAATGGTGGCCTCGCCCTTGGAGCGACCCGTCAGCTTGTTCTTGTAGACGAAGATCCTCGGCTTGTTGGTCGCCTCGTCCATCTGAATCAGGCCCAGTTTGCCGAAAAACATGACAATGTCGTTCTTGGTCACATTCAGCCGCATTCCCAGCACGAAGATCGTGTTCGGCTGGAGGACGTACTGCTCCAGGCCGACGGTTAAGTAGGGACTAAACCGGGGCAGTGGTATACGGGGCATGTAGTCCGCAGGCGTGCGCGGGAACACAAGATACGGCGGTGAGTACTGCTGGTCAGGACCCTCCTCCTCATTAAGAGCTCCCGTATCACCTACTTTAGTAGTCTGTTTCCGCTCCAAGGTTTTGCCCACTACCTCAGGAATAAAAAAAGAGGGGCTATCCTCCAACGGGGAGGAGGCCTCCATTTGAGTCTCCTCCTCTTCGCAAAAGTCGACATCGTCCTGGCCCAGCAGCAAGGATCCTCTGGCATCGCCGCCTCCATTCTCGAAGCGGTACAGGTCGGTGTAGGCGGGCCGGGGACTGAATCCTGAAGCCACATTCGCCGAAGGATTGAGGCCGGGACCAGGTGCAGAGTTAACTAAATAGCTGGACAAATTTTGAGCGCAAAAAGGTTGGGCTTGCTCCATGCTTGCTGTCCTGATGTCCATTGCCCGTAACAACGTGCTTCTCAAACTGCTGGTTGCGTGGCTTTTACTGGTGATCTAACGAAAATCGATTCCTTTGAAATAATATAAACTACTGAAATCTTTGATAACATCCAAGAGACTAGGAACAAAAAATTAAACTGAGGTACTGCCGTCCGTTTTTCTGAAAGCATTTTCATTCGCCTACTTAGCTGTCATTGTTGTTTAAGAAGTTAAAAGAAAGAAGTTAAATTATAAACTTTGTAAATATGTTATACAAAGTTCCAGCTTCAAGTGCAGTATTGTTGTTTCTTGGCTAACAAAATATATAAAAAACAAGACCAATTTAAAGAAGTAAGTTTACAAATTCCTAAGAAATTTGTTAAACCTGAATTTTGATAGCTTTAAGTTGTAATTGTTTTTAAAAGATTTGACCTTTTCGTCAGTTGCACTGTAGATGCTTTTAGGTTAGTTCGTGCATTCGTATTTTTGGTATTTCTTGTTTGCAGAAAGCTTGGAGGTGCCTTACATTTTTTCATTTTTTGCACGGTCATAAACCCATAATGATCACGCTTAATGCACTGCAAGAAATGTGTTCGCTTTGGAGGATACTACGTTCTCGCTTATTTATATTTTTGAAAGAGTACAGCATTTTTTGAATTTGTAACCTTTGAGCACATTTTGGGATAAAAGTTGGTTTAATATTTCATCTGCAGGTGTGTTTCTAGGAAGATTGCATTGGAGAAATGTACGTTAAACAGACCAAGCAAACCCTTTGACTGATTAACGGTCTAGCCCGGCTTGTTTTACGTTTATATTTGAACTATTTTTTTATTTTTAAGTAATTGGTAGGCTTGTTGCGTGTTTTCCGCTTTAACTACTTCCGGCTCTTGTTGGGTAGCACATTTTGCAGTTTCGTTTCTTTTTATAACTATATGTTTTTGCTTGCTTATTGAACTTTTGTTTTAAACAAAATTTTTTGGCTGATGGTAGCATTACGTACCTGTGGGGCAAACACCTGGTCGTATTTGTTGGATTCACTAATCAAATTGTCTTCCGACTTGATTTATATTTTTTGGGCTGCAGTTACACGTCTTTACTCAACGAGATTTGGATTCATAATGACACTTGCTCAAACATCACCTATGGCCTTGTTGTTTGGCTATTCCACACGGCTTTCTGTGCGTTCCTGATAAGAAATTGCATTGAACAGTGAAGTAATTTCCAGAGGCATCAGAGAGGCATAACATATAGTATGTAGCTTTCCCTATGTCCAGTTTTCCTACTTAATCCCAAGACAAAAGAACCGATTTTAAGGAGAAGTGCGTGTTTTGTTTCTGATAACAATTGCTTTTAAATTTGACGACAAAGGAAGGTGTATTCAATTATAAACACACACAAAAAAATTCATAGGTTAAATTGACCGATAAAATAGTAATAGTAATTTGTAATTCTACTCAAGAGAATAGTTACTCATATGACAAGTATTTTGTTGTTGTCTTACTATGATTATAGTTCAAAATTACTACACATTTGGGGAAACAATTTTTGTATTTGTATGCTTTTCAACCAGCTTACACATACGAGTTTTCTTTGGGCCATCCCTTTACTACATCCCAAGGCTTCCAATAGCTCCCCCAATAATTAGTTTCCCTACTTAATCCCAAGACAATGATCCTGGTTTTAAGGTGAAGTGTGTGTTTGGTTTCTGATACCGAAATAAATCTTTTACCAACATGTTTAAAAAATACAAACAATGCTAAATGAGCATGAGTTTTTTGTAACTTTTTAAAAGAGAGTGTAAAAATTAAACTTACTATAAAATGCAATATAACTATTCAATTTGTCTTTTTTACATTCCCACCTTATATTGGGTCTGACCCACTTTTTTTTAACGGTAGTCTACAACTCGCAGTCATGGTTAAAAGCGCGAGAGAACTATGCAAATTTTCGAGATTGGTGGCTAATACAGGACCTGCCACCTCCCATTCAGACCACTTGTGCAGTTCGCTGATGACTTTGCACTTCGCTTGCCATCCACTGAAAATTGATTCATAATTTTCTGCATTTTCACTTTAATCAGGAAAGTTTGATTGCATTTCCACAGCAGTGGAAGAAAGCACCTGGGATAGAGCTTAAATCAATTTAAAGGATTCTGCCAAACTCCTGAATGGATCTGAGACTTGGGCTCGCATTATTTGGAACCGAGGGTCAAACGAGGGCCAATCAAGTTGCCTGGCACTCATCAAGCCAATTAGCTGCCAATTACCCCACTAATGACCAACCCCATTAACCCCACAACGGCCCCGAAACTGGCGGAGGCAAGAATAATGCCCTGACACCGAAGCATGGACACTGAAGACATGTTTATTAATATCCCCGACCCGGACTCGGACACGGACACGGACCAGGACTCTGATAAGCGGAACCGACCCGATTGTCGCCAGCTAGCACGCCATTTTCACCCGCAATTCGCTTTTATGGCCCACTCTTTACGAGCCTAGAACGCTGACCTTATCGTCAGAGTCCGGGAACCGGGATCCGGTGTCCGGTGGCCGTGACAGAAGCCCAGTTTCATTAGCAGCCCTCGTCTGGGTGTCAATTTCTTCGAAATGGGGGGTTCCACGCTCATTAGGTCAACGTCTCCGCCAGCTTTATTTTCTGCCAACTAACTTTTACTTTAACCCGTCAAATTTTCTCCTTAGAACAAAATGTACCGAAGCTCGCAGCCGCAGACATAAAATTAAAAATCAACTGTCTTGAGGGGAAGCAACAAGGGCATCTGCGAAATGGAAACTGTTGCTGGAAAAGTTCTTTCGCCGGGAACTTTTTCCGCTCATAAAAATTGAGACAAGGGAAATTGTCTTGCAGGATAATTGCACAAAAGTTTGACTTTGAAGCTCGCCCGTAATTGAAAAGACAAAAGCGCAGCAAAGGAATTGGCCCGGAATATAAGCTGCACTGGGATATGGCTGACTTGGGATTGGGATGAGTCATCGGGTGTACTGCAATGGGGGCGATGGGAATGACTCTTCATCAGCATCCCTTCGTGCACACACTGCAGCTTTTATGTTGTCTTTCGTTCTGTTTGGAGCGGAGGAACAGCTAATGAATTGGCTGTCTGCCGAAGCAAAGTAAACACGGAGCACAGCTTGGCAATCTACCTGAATAAACTGACACGAATCGGAAGGTGGATTGCATATCGAGTACCTGGGTACAGAGTACATCGCCCACATTTCAATTAATGGAGCAGCAGGAGCAGCGATGAAAATCAATATTCATAAAATGTAATCCGCATTTAATTGAGATAAATTGCGTAAGTTGGGTTGGGGTGGGAGCAATTAAGGGGTTAACTGTCTTCTGGCAATTATGCTGTATCACATGTCAAACAGGCACTGTCTTGGTAACTAGGGAAAGGTGTTTTCCCTTAGTCAATTGCAATCACTCCATTTTTATAAGTGCCCAGCTTTTCCTTTAATTACCAATTAAAATGAACAGTCGTTTGCGACTAAACCATCTGATGGAGTCGATTAAAAGGGTCAGTGGAGATTTTTAATAAGTTTTTATTTTTCTGCCAGACAGAAAAAATCTTTTAAAATACCATAGATATAAGGCAATCCTTGATAACTACCTTAGCCATCATATAAAGATTATATGCGATATCATGACCGATGGAAACCCACTCTTATTGGTCAACTTTAAAGCCCCCAGAAGGTACAACAAACAGGAACCGATAAGTACATGAAGTTCAAAGGCCAGGGAGTCGAAGGAGACGAGTGGTTGAGTTCCCCTAGATCTTGGGGTCTATGCAGCTGCCGCAAACACACTGGAGCACATACACAAAATAACAAGCAATAAAATGTGTACGTGTCTAAATTTTAATATGGTTTCAGTTCGTACATCCAGTTGAAATGTTCATGTACATTCCCCTGCATCTGCGGAATGTGTGGGTGCGTGTTTGCTAGTCCCTGTTTATTTGACATTTATTATGAAATTTCACGTAATCCTCATTAAAGCCAGAACAAAGGCACCAGGACATGGTGGTGTTGGGGCAAACAACACCAAGGCTGCTCGGTGTACATTTGCACATTCAAATCTCAGTCATGACTCAATTTCAGCGCAAGTACAAAACAGAGGGGTTTTCGCTGGAGGAGCCCGACTCTCCACTCTCCGCGCTCCGCCAGAAGATTATCGACTTTTGAAGCACAGGCAGACACAAAAGCCAGTCAGACGACCCCATCGCCCACACGTCCAATACAAATAAATCAGACAAAGCATATAAATCTAAATTGTATCGCATTGTGGGGCATTCCGGCTCACCTTCTGCTGCTTTATTGGCAAATTGGCGGGCTGAGGGTTGAGAGATTGGCCTTTGTGTGCCAATCCTCTTAGCTCCTCCATCTCGAGTACCTGGTATCGGTTCGATTGGCTGCCACGTTGATTTCCCATCGATTTCGGCTGCATCACTGCAAATCCCCCCGCCTTTCACCCTTTATTTGGGGTTCCCATTGTGCTGACAGCACAATTATTGGTCGGTGTTAAAGTGAAAGCTGAAGTTTCAGCACTCACTCTACGCAACCAATTCCATCGCAGACGGAAATCCTTGAGTTCTTAAAAACCAGTTTTTTAACACACGTAGCATTTTTGGGTAAACTCCACAACCAGTTCGACAAACTGCTCCGGCTGATCCTCGTACACGCAATGGCCTGCGTCCAGGATCTGCACCACAGTATTTGGGAAGTACCTCTGCATCACGGCGATGCTGGCCGGGGTCACGAACTCCGACTGAGAGCCGGCGATGAGCAGCACCTCGCCCATGTAGGGACTCAGTCCCCCCAAAGTGGCCTCGTAGTTGATCATCAGATCCGCCCAGGAGCTGAGCACTGCCTGCGGATTTACAGCCCAGCCGAACGTATTGTCCTGCAGCTTGCGAAGATTGTGGACAACCAGGCGGAGCTCAGACACATCGTGAACCACGTCCTGGAAGAGTGGCAGGATGAACACGCGACCCTCGGAGAGGGACAGACTCGGTGGGATTGTGGGTGCCACCTGCAGCATCAGTTCGAAGACCTGACGCGTGAGATAGAAGTTGCTGGGCACCGGGGCCGGCGTAATGTCCACCAGGATGACCCGCTCCACGAGCTGCGGCTGGGTGAGGGCCAGCGTCATCATCGCCCTTCCGCCCATCCCGTGCCCGAGGGCCACGATCTTGGTCAGGCTCTGGTGGCCCATCAGGGCCTGCACATCGGCGGCCAGGTGGAGCGGCGAGTGTCCGGATATACGCGGACTAAGACCATGGTTCCGGGCATCCACTGTGATCACCTGCCGCGGACCCTCAACGCTCAAATGTCGAGCCACCCGCCGCCAGGACTCCTGGGACAGAGAGAGGTCGTGCATCACCACGATGGGGGGGTAGGTCATTTGGTTGTGCGGCGTACTGTACATCACGTACTCCAGTCGAGTGCCCTGTACCCATGTCGACCGGTAGTTGCGGAGTTGGGAAATGAGCGTGCCAAGGATTCGCCGTCTTACCATGATTACGGAAAATTTTGTCCCAAAATTTCTTCTAAAGGTGTAAAAATAAGGATAAGGTCTAGGCATACTTTGGTGACCTTAAGGTTCAGCCCATTACAGGCTTTGGAAATGACTTATGAACTGACCTATAAACACCGGGTATAAAGTATCCCTAAGAGTCGTTAAGTGACTTATTTATATATCTCCATTATAATTAAAGATCCTAAATGTTCTTTAGAGAAAATTATATCAAAATTAAAACTGTAATAAAATGGTTTGTATAAATAATGTTTACATCTTAACCTCATAGAATCTTTTATTCGTCTTATTTTTACCCGTGATTTTATTTAGCCAACTGCTGTAGGTGCACCTGGGGATAATATCCGGCATACGCCCCGTGGTGGCTGTCGTCTCAAGACCATTGTGTAGCATTAACCGTAATCCACTGGGGCTAATGCCTCGTTTAACGCTCTGGAGTTTAAGCGCTTTCATGTCGGTTACAGTTGCGGCTGCGAGTACAAATCCCCAAATTGCGTAATAAATAAAATGCAGTTGCGTGGAAAATTAGGAAATGGCAGAAAGCGCTGCGAGACGGAGGGAAAAATTCAAATTTCCACATTTTCATATTTTTACATTTTCATAATGTAAGCTAGCAGAGTTTGCCCTCACAGAGGACATAAATCTTGCCGAGTGCTCAGACGCAGACACAAACAAATCGCCTCAGACATTTCTTGTTACTTGAATTCCCTTTTGCGTGCACAAATCGAAAGATTACGAAGGAGTTTGTTTGTTCTTTAAAAACGCGGCAACGGACCCCGACTAATGGCTGAAAATGAAATGAATGCAAATTTTACAACTATTTTTTTCCCCAGAATCCAACTGGCTTTGAACTTCGAGGGCCCAGTGACTGGATGTGGCCCACAAAGTGGGAACACTCTGAGCCAGCTGTCTGTCTCCGCATGACAGTATCCGAGGCACTTCATATCCAATTTCAGGCTATTGACACAATGTAGCACCCTTGAGTAGTACTCCTCTGGCGGAGAAGAACATAAAACGAACTAAATAAATAAACTGGAATCCTCATTTGGAGCCGAAAAAGCGAACTTTCGAATGCAAACCGAAAGTTGAACACTTGTTCTCCCCTTTTCCAATCAGCCCCATTGAAAAGTTTAGCGACAATAAAATCCCCCCAATGCTTGATGTGACCTTTTGGGCAACCAGAGCTCCAATGGCCCATCAAAGGCTTACCTCAGTCTGTCAGCGCATTCCATCCTAAGCCTCGGACGCTGTTCTGTTGCCACGCGGCTAAATAGTTGGTGAATGCCTTCATCTCCATAGATAGCATCGTTATCTCTAGGAGATTGGGAGCGGGAAGCCGGCAAAATTATCCGCGCAGATGCACTGGACTACGATTCAGCAGAAAAAAAAAACAAACGCATGCAACAGATTGAAGCTTTCCATAGCCAAGTTTACATCCGCAAGCTTACATATAAGCGTTTCATGGGTTTGGTGCGAGTCTTAGAATTTGTGAACAACTTTATTTCAGCTGTGATAACTACACACTTATACCCCTTACTTTTAAGGTATATTGGCGTTGTTATGTATTTGTTTTAAAATTATGTAACAGCCCCTACTGCCCCCTCAAAACTTGTTTAAGTAGGCAACTGATCTTGTTTAAACGTAAGTGGTCATCGGTGTGGTGTTCGTGTTTTCTTTTAATTTTTCACAATTTTCAAATTTTCTTTTAAAACACTTTATGAAATAGTCCCTATAAATTTCTAAAAACGACAACTTATCGTAAGTTAACACGCAACATTTGCTTTCTTTAGATAAAACTTTGAATGCTTGTTAAAAAATCTATCTAAAATTTAAGGGTTTGTAAAATGCCAACAACCTCTGTATGATACATATATTTTGTTTTCCAAGTTGAAGCCCAATTAAATAAAAGAAATCGTTTAAGTTCTTAACAGAATTGCAGGCTGGAACATCAGAAACCACCGCATCAACCCTCAAAACAGGAGGACCAATTGGAACGCGCCAAACTGTTGCCAATCCAAAATGGCTTCCAAGCAGATGCTGCCGTTTGGAGGGGAGGAAAATCCAATAAGCAAAATTCAGGACAGGACAGAGTTTACTTCTCAGCCCGTGAGGACAATCAGAATTTATTGCAACGCAGTCTTCCAAGCAGAACAGACCCAAGGTCTTCCAATTGCATTTAATACCACACCAAACGGACAGTCATGCAGCATCCGCACCCGAGTGACCAGCCCACCTACATGCCGGAGGTTCCGTTCCAGCCTCTTTGGGGTCAGGAGGCACCTCCGCCGCCCATAGTGCCCTACCAGGAGCTCATCGCTGGCTTTCCCTGCACCGATTTGTGTGAGTACCTCAAAAGTTAAACTGTTTGAAAAATCTTTAAAGTAACAATCTGATATTTTAGCGCTGTGGCAGCGCTCGCAGGTTACTCCACTGGTGCCTCAGCGTCCGTCGGCGAATGGAAGGACCAATGGCTCCTCCTCTTCCTCGAAGAAGACGCGCCGCCGGGTAGCATCGATGGCCCAACGGAGAGCTGCCAATATCCGCGAACGCCGACGGATGTTCAACCTGAACGAGGCCTTCGACAAGCTGCGCCGCAAGGTGCCCACTTTCGCCTACGAGAAGCGACTCTCCCGCATCGAAACCCTCCGCCTGGCCATCACGTACATCGGATTCATGGCGGAGCTACTAAGCGGCACGCCCTCGAATTCCCACAAGTCCCGACCGGACGTCTACGGCAGCATGAATGGACACCATCAGGCGCCACCACCGGCAATCCATCCGCATCATTTGCATCCGGCGGCAGCCTACCAACGCGACTTTGCCTCGCCCTATAACCACAGTTTAACCTAGAGGTTCTAAGTGATTATCAGGGGCATTGTGCACTGTTTATGTCCATTCGTCGCATTTCTGGAAAACTGTTTTACAAGAAAAATTCCTTATTTGATCAGTTTTGGAATAATACCTACTCTAAGCTGGAAATTAATGGATAATGTTAACCTTAAAACTTTAATGTTTGTTTAAAAAACAATAATAAAATCCTTATGACGGGAAAAAGTGTGGTATGTTTTTGGGGAGCACTTGTAAAGTGATTTTGTGGCTTTATGGAAAAATAAAAACGAGCTTTTTAACATAAGTGTAAAAAAATTTAAGCTACACACAAAAAAATCCAAAAAAAAATGCAAGCGTGTTAATTAAATGATTAACCCTTTCATCCCCAACTTTTCCCTGTATAATTAAAATTTTCTTTTATTCTATTCGTTTTTATTGGCCTTAGAAGTATTTGAGCAAAAATTTTAAGCCACGCCCACTAGTTTTGGCGCTAGTGGGCGTTACTTGTTGTATGGAAATTTTTTAAAATTGAAAAAAAATATTTTAACTTTACCATAATTTAGCTAAATTATTGATTAACAATATTGTATATTTACTTTTACTCTTTTTATAGTAATTTTATAGAATAATCACTAATTTTTAAAAAGTCTTAGCTGGCAAAAATCAGTTTTTTCCCCGACGCACGTTCAGCTCTTTGAAAATATTTCCGTCAACTGATTTCAAAACTAAAATGTTATTGTTTATACTTTGAGTTAACACATAAAAGTACCGTAAAATCGAAGAATGAGCAGACTATAATAGAAGAAACGATTACCGTTAACCGTTAAACATTTGAAATTGCCCACAGGCAACGCTGGGGATGAAAGGGTTAAGTTAATTTAATTTGGTTTTCTTAAAAAACATGCTTATCCGCATTTACTTAATTTACTCAATTGGTGATATAGTGATCAACATCTCAAAGTCTATTCCTTATTTTGTTTGTAGAAATAAACAAAAATAAACAAGTTTTAAATGTATCATTTTATCTCTTTAACAGCGTATATACAATGCAACAACTTGAATGATTTATAAAGATTTTAATGTTTAATTAAAAAGCGTTGAATAGCGACATAAATAAAACAAACGCGTTAAGTTGGGTAGCTCGTTCGATTATTAAAAATAACGATTAAACCTTTATAGCTTTAAATAAATAAAAAAAAAAAGATAATCTAATTGGTGAATAAAACGTTAAACAAATTAGTTGTCTCAGCTTGGTGGTGACTTTAAAATCAAAAGTACCACCAAAATACACCTGATAATCCCCTTAAACACAACCCGCACTTGTTTATAAAAAAAAAAAAACCCAAGCCAAACCAAAGCGAACCATGTCGTGATTTGCGTGCGAATCCCGGCAGCTGCTGGAAGGGAACACATGTCCACGGCCGTTCGGTGGCCTCAATGAAGTCACATTGCATACAGAGCGGTAGGGTTTCCTAAGCGGAATCCGAAAGAAGAAAAAAAACTATTATACAAAATTTGACAAGGCAAACAAAGCGTGAAATTATTATTAATAAATTGATGCGCTCGGGGGGAGAGTCGAGAAAGGGAGGGCAGCAATTCAAAGTCAATTGTAGCAACCCCTAACCAACAACAACCCAGTAACAAGTGTAACACTTGAGGGACTGCCGTTCCCTGTTCCTGGCTAAATACCAAGGAATTTTTGCGTTCAACGCCCATTGCCAGCAGATTAGCGCCCTTTTTCCGGGGACCAAATTAATTCGGAACGGATATTGCAAGGACATCGGGTCCGAAGGTTGGAAAGTGGGCTGCTACCTGAGGGTTGACTTCGCCCCTTGTTGCTGATGTTTTGGTAGTTTGGTGTACAATATGTTTTGATGAATTTGTGACACTTCATGCCGAATTAGATCGCCGTCCATATGCACATTTAACCCTCGGGGCTTCTCGCCACAGCCCTTCGCCTTCAAAGTGGCCTCACGTGTCGGCGATTAGCGCATCAGTAAACTCTTAGCTATCTACATATCTCCGATCTGAGCTCTATAAGTTGATCTTTCCGTCACCTGTGGTGTGGAAAAGTTGCTTAGTATATTAAATGTTTTATTTAGACCCTGCCACGTGTGTCATATTTACTGCTTCCCAAAGAAAATCGACAGGATCATCCAACGACTGAGATTGACAATCCCTCCCCTTTGGCTTCGTGTGTCAAATCGCTATGACAAATTAATTGAATTTTGTTACAATTTCAGGCATTTTTCGCAATTTTTCGACATTATATCCCGGCTAAATTAGGGCAGAATCCAATATATATTAGGTCATGATAGATGGGATTTAACGGCAAACACAGCAGATGTTTTCGGAGCTACTTAACTGTCGAGTGGACAGTTTGCAAGTGTGTTAGGCAGTCAGAACCAAACATTCTCATTTTGTGACTTATCTAAGATAACTGGCAAGCCAACAATCATGTTTGCCAGACTTCATATATTTCAATCACATAGCCTACATTCCCTATCAACGCACTTATCGATTCCAGTGTACACATGTATGAGAAGTACTAGCTGGCTTTTCTTAGTTGCCTGAAAATTGCCGGGCCAAGTTCAGTTTGCAATCTGGAACGGAGCAGAATGTCGAGCCCAATTCTGGTAACGCAGCTATCCCAAGATGTCTCTTTACCCACTTGGCTGGATCAGCAGAGTCTGAAAAGTCTGGTGAGACAGGAGATTCCCGAGTTTAGGAAAATCGAGAACCTTCGCTGCAAGTGGGAGGTTCAACTGGCCCAGCCTGCTTTTTGTGTTCAGCTTCAGGTGCTTCTTGCAGGTAAGAATTTGGAAAAATTCGTTAATTTTATAAACTTATAATGAAAACTCGTAGATAACAAGAAACGCCAAGTGAGTTACCTGGTCAAGTCCCCAGAATCGGTATCAAACGGATTGAAGGTACCCATTAAAGGGGATTTCTCAGTGGAACGTCACATGTACGAGACCGTTCTACCCGCCCTGGAAGAGCTCTATAAAAATGCGGATAAGATTGTTCACTTTAGCCCGGCAGTCGTCAGGCTAAAACAAAAATCCAACAACCTCTATGTAGACTATATCCTAAACAGGGGGTATTCCGTGGGCAATACCCAAAAAGGTTTGTCCGTAACCGCCATGGAAGGAGTACTCTCAAAACTGGCTGCTTATCACGCTGCCACAGCTTGTTATATAGAAAGGAATTCCGCAAAGATTAGGGAGCTTCCAAAGCTTGGGGGCCACTTGGAATCGGTGGGCGAGGCCGCTGAACTCAAGAACTTGTATCAAATGAGATTTCACGAGAGCCTCCGATCTAACGACGCCAGGGAGTACGAAGATAAGGTGGTAAGTATTGTCAAAAGTTTTCTCCCTAGTGCTTTTCTAATAATTCAAAACATATTTCCCTAGAAATCATTTCAAAAGTATGTGAAAGCTAAAACAGACATTTTTGACTTGAAAACTTCCTTTAACGTCATTCTGAATGGATCTTGCTGGTCTAACAATGTGCTAAATCAAGTCGATGCCTTCGGGAACGTGAAGGATTGCCTCTTTAGCGATTTTCATGCTGCCAAGTACGGTCCAGCAGCTTACGATCTTTTCAGCTTGCTTCTCACGGCCCCAGCTGAAAAATCCAACAGATTCGATGGTTATGTGAAGTACTACCACGATCAGTTGACCGCCAATCTGAGCCTCCTAAAATTTCAGGGAAGGAAGCCCAGCCTTACGGATATTCAACTGGATTTACTAAAATACGGTCATTGGGGTAGGTCTGAAAGTGATTATCTCTCAATCGAAACTAATTCAACTTTAAACAGCATTCGAGATTGCCACGGAAATTCTGCCTATTGTTCTCTCGGATTTCGCCAGCAATGACATCGATGAACTCTTTAAGAACCCAGCTTTTGGGGAGCAGATCAGGGAACTACTACCCTGGATGGAGAATCGTGGATACTTCGAAGAAGATTAGACTTTATGGACACTGTAAAGGTCAAATAAAAATATTAACAATTTTAAACTATGTTATTTTCCTATCTTTACAACGATTTTAAAGCCTTGCAAGTCAACAAATGATAAAAAGTAATAGTAACACTGAAGCTAGTTAGTAAACTTGTTTAGGTAGCATTGTTATTTTAGATGGGTGAATGAGCCATATCAAAACACAATAAGTGAAATGCAAACAAAAAACGTTTGGGAGACTCATCAATTTGTCTAAGCACATTTTTTTAGGAGCTTCTTTGAGATAATGATTAGGAATATAAACAAACCCCGCACTTCGCCAGTCATCGGTGCAAAAAAGTCGCCGTAATAGTGAGCCGGCACAAAGTTCAAGCAGCAAGATCAACTGCTAGTCTTGGGCTAGAATTTCTGATTAAGCACTTTTTCATGCCGGTCAGGCATGAATGTGGTTCTTGCATCACAACCTAACGTCGATCCGATCTGAAGAAACAGGTCCACCCAGATTGAGAAGCTCTCCCACTCGACAGACTTAAATCACACAACGAAATTGAGCAAAAGCTTTCCGATGGAAAGCTTTATGTGATAAGGCCAATATAAGGCAGCGCCGCACGAAATGGCCCAAATTACCACGCCAAAAGGTAGACAGAATGGTTCAGGAAAAAGAAGAGAGCACCACCGAGCAGATGCCGGCGTGGCTGGATCAGCAGGTGTTTGTGGAGTTTCTTGATCGGGATTTCCCGGATCTCAAGAGCATCAAAACGTTCAGGTTGGAACCCACAGCTGGAAAGGGCGAGAACTACACAACGTTACTTTTAAGGGCGAATTTCGAACTGGAATTGAAGGGTGAGTAAATAAACAATACAAGAAAATTTAAAAATAAACTTGATCCATTTCTTTAGCAAATATTTTGTACACTAGCACCTAAACTGTTGTTTTTTAAGTTCTTATTTTATTAATTTAAATTTGACTTATGTTTTAGATGGATCCGAGCATAGTATTTCCTACATGGCCAAAATCTTGCCCAACAGCAGCAACCGGGAGAATGTGGCCACCTGGAAAGTGTTCGACAAGGAGTGCAAGACCTACGGACAGTATATTCCGGAATTCGAGCAGATGTACCGAGAGGCCGGAAAGAAGGTTACCTTCGGACCACGTTACTATGAGTCAAAGAAAAAAGTGGACGAGGAGCTCATTGTGCTGGAGGATCTGGGCAAGCGGGGATTCAAAAATGTGAACCGCCACAATGGCTTGGATAAGCTGCACACCGAGGCCACCTTGGAGAAGCTGGCCCAGTTCCATGCCGCCTCCGCCGTACGATTTGAGCTAAAGGGAGCCTATCCGGCCGTTTACAACCGTAACCTCTGCAGCCAAGAAGATAATTTCAAAGACTTTCGCGTTACCCAAGTGAAGGCCTTTGTCGACGCGTTGCCGCTCTACGATGCCTCACATTTGGCGAAGGCTGTGGTATGGATCCAGAATATTACACTCCCTTTGAATTGCAGATACTAACCGCTTTCTATTTTATAGGAATCCTATGGCAGCCAAGCGGAGGATATGTTCCAGGCCTATGCCCCCAAGATCGAGGGAGAGTTCTGTGTGCTGAATCACGGGGATGCCTGGTGCAATAACTTCATGTACCAGTATGATAAGGCAGGGAAGCTAGTGGAAACGTATTTCGTGGATCTGCAGATGAGCCGATTCTCCTCGCCCGCCCAGGACCTACTCTACCTGATCCTGTCGTCCACCCAATTGGACATCAAGATAGCGAAATTCGATTACTTGATCCAGTTCTACCACGAAAAGCTCTCAGAGAGCCTCAAGCTACTAAAGTATCCAAAGCAGCTGCCTTCGCTGAGGAGCTTACACCAATCGATCTTCACCCACGGCGACTGGAGTGAGTCATACATAGAATCTACTCAAAATCAGTACCTAATCCATGTTCTTTTCAATAGTTCTACCCATCGTGACTGTTCTGCTGCCTGTTGTCCTGATCGATAGCAGTGATGACGCCAATATGGATAACTTGATGGGAAACGAAGGAGCTGGAGACAAGTTCCGGATCAAGCTGTTCAAGAACCCCCGCATTGTGAAACACCAAAAGGAGATTCTTCCCTGGGCTTATCTACGGGGGGCTTTTGAGATTGCCAAAAAAATGTAAAAACTGTTGATATTAAAGTTTAGTAAGCACACGACAACACTAGACAACTCCGTTATCAGTACAATAAATTTTATCACTGAATTCAGTTTGATTCTCGAGAGTTAAGCTTATCAGTTGAATGGCTCTTATCACTGAGTTGTTTCTGGGTTCGAGGGGGTTTCGCCCACTCAACGAGCAGTTTAAATTCACTCAAACATTGCTCGCCGCTAGAGCGTGAAATGGTCGGCGCTGATGAAATAATTGAACTGTGTCAACAGTGGGGAACTTTGGCAAACATTAGTTTATAGACGTTCACACAATTGAGCGGACGCACAAAATTTGCGAGTTCTAGTCAAACAACATTCGTTTCTCAATGGGTCTGCGTAGTTCCAAGTCAAAGAAGAGCTATGAAGTCGCTGCTGCCGGCACCCGAAATCAGAAGAAGGCCTCAATAAAAACCTCTCGGTCAACCAACGAGAAGATTGAGGGGTCGTCCCCTCAGTCTAACCCACCGAACCCAACCCCGAAAATTGAGGACAGCAATTTGGGGCCAGAGTGGCTAAATGAAACGCAATTTGCGGAATTACTCGCGGCGAATGTGGATCAATTCTCGAAGATAGTGGGTTTCCGGGTGAAGCCCGCCATGGCTCCTGGGGAAAACTATGTCACAATTATGCTGAGGATCAGCATAGACGTCGAGCTCACTGGTAGGTTCCTTGAGAAAATTATATTTAAAGCTGAGTTGCCTAAAACTAGATAACAACATGATTAAATTTACAACCATAGCGCACCAGAAAGCGCCATAAAACAATAACAAGCGATAAGTAGTATCTTCAATCTATTTATAGCCAGTACACAATAAATGTACATGAGTCATTTCACAGTAATAGCAAGTGCATGCCAACTATAATTAAGTTTTAACCTGCCTTGAACAAAATCCAAACAACAATTGGTGTTGTGGTTTTTTTCCAACTAACGAGTTTTCATTTTTCGATCTCTCTAACAGACAAGAGCACCAAACTGGTCTCCTTCATGATGAAGGTTCCACACAAAACTCCCCAAATGGAACAAATGCTGGCCATGGCCAACTTCTTTAACAGCGAGAACGCTGTCTACTCGGATATCTTGCCGAAATTGGAGGAGCTTTACAAGGCGAAGGGTATGGACATCACTTTCGCTCCCAAAGCATTTAAGCTGGACTCCAAAAAGGAACCCAATTTGGCCAACACGGTGATCATGAATGATCTGGGTCAGGATGGGTTTAAGAACTTCAATCGCCTGGAGTGCCTCAACCTGGAACAAACAAAGTTTGCACTGAAAAAACTGGCCCAGTTCCACGCGGCCTCCGCTGTTAATGTGCAAGTAAATGGACCCTATGCAGATATGTTCGTAAATGGCGCCTTGGGTGGAAACAAAGAGGTCATGATGGCATTTTTTGAAGGAATGATTGCCTCTTTCCGGACGGCTTTCATGGACAATCTGAAGAATTTCAAGAACGGAGAAGAGTTCCGTAACAAACTGGTAGGGTTTTACTCTTATGATTGCGAAGCATATTCCTCATAGTCTCATTGCATTTTTTCTAGGACACAGCCTTCTCGCAGATCACTCTGGACTTCGAACATCTGATGAAGAACGATCCCTCTGGGTTCAACGTGCTGAACCACGGTGATTGCTGGATGAATAATCTGCTGTTCAAGGTGGACTCCAAGGGAGAGGTGGAAGATATGGTGTTTGTCGACTTCCAGAATCCCAAATACGGCTCCCCCACTCAGGACTTGTTCTACCTACTCATCACCTCGGTGCACATAGACTACAAGCTGGAGCACTTTGACTTCTTCATCAGGCATTACCACGATCATTTGACCAAGAACCTGGACCTCCTGGGTTACAAAGGCCGACAGCCTTCGCTTAGGGAACTGCACATGCTGATGTATAAGCACGGAAGCTGGGCCCTGTTCCCCGCAATCACCGTCCTGCCAGTGGTGCTCCTGGATCCCAACGAATCAGCCACATTCGACAATTTCCTGGGCGACACCGAAGCCGGAGCCAAGTTCAAGAACCTCCTGTACACCAACAAGCGCTATCAGGGCTACATCGAAAGGATTCTGCCCTGGCTGGACAACCGAGGGTTCTTGGAAGCCTAGTGAGTTTAAAACTAAAAAGAGATGGACATGTGGTTTTATTATTCTCACCTTTAGCAACCAGCCCATCCCACCTCAAACGCCCTCATCGGAGCCAATTCAGCTTTCGAAGCCAGAAAATCCCGATCAAATTTTGGACTGGCTTAGTGTCAGCGACTTTAAAGAGGTATTATCCGCCAACGAACCCGAGTTTGAGAAAATTGTGAGCGGTTCCTGGAGTTCTGCAACAAAACCAGGCGACAACTTTGCGTCAAAGCTTTTGAAGATTGATATACAAGCACAACTAAAAGGTGAATAAACTAAGGCCTTATCTGAAAGTAATCTAAAATGATCGAATCTAATCTAAACGCTAACAATCTCAACAGATAACAGTGCCAAGACGTTCTCCTACATTCTGAAAGTGCATGCAACCAATATCGGCAATGAAAACTTCACAGACTTCAACATGTTTCCCAAGGAAATGGAGATGTATGGAAAATTTGTGCCCGCCTTTGAGAAACTCTACAAGGACGCAGGCGTGACGATCAATTTTGGCCCCAAGGCATTTGTTTTCAGCAATCCTGTCAAGGAGGAATACGTGCTTATGGAAAACCTTCAGTCGAGTGGCTTCAAGATGGCCGATCGCATGAAGGGTTTGGATATGGAGCACACCAAGAGTTCGCTAAAGAAACTGGCCCAATGGCATGCCGCTTCTATTAAGTACAAGGAGCTCAATGGACCGTACTCTCCTCTGTATAACGATGGCATTTATATTGAGCAGACGAGAGAAATATTTCATAATATGTTTGCCCAGGCCAAGAACTCGTACTTAGAGGTTTTGGGGAAGTTTGAGGGGTCCGAGGAATATCTACCCAAGCTGGTAACGTAACTCTATAAAATCTGTAAACATTTATTTACAAAAAAATATTCGTTTCATGTTGCAGCCATGGATTTGGGACAACCATGTAGACCAGATTATCCTAGATGCCAAAATCAATGAGGCAGAGTTCAATGTGCTTAACCATGGCGATGCCTGGATCAACAACATCATGTTCCAATACGACTCCGAGGGGCATGTCAAAGAAACCCTCTTGCTGGACTACCAGAACTCAAAGTATGGCAATCCAGCCCAAGATCTTTACTACTTCCTAATGAGTTCTGCTGAACTGGACATCAAGGTGGATCAGTTTGATTACCTGATCAGGTGGTATCACGAGAATTTGGTGGAGCATGCTAACTTGTTAAAATACAGTGGATTTGTTCCCTCTCTGAAGAAACTGCACTCTATTTTAATAGAGCATCCAGCCTTCGGTACGTTGGTATTGCGAGCATTCCAAAACTTTCTTCTTTAAAACCTTTAAATTTTTACAGCTGTTGGCACAGTCATAAGTACCTTAACCATTTGCCTTAACAAAACCGAAGATGATTTTAACACTGAAGCATTTTGGGTCGAGAACTCGGAATCGGAAGCCTTAAGACAACAGCTCTTTGGCAATGAGCGTTACAGGGCCCATATTGAGCGGATTATGCCTTGGCTTAATAGGAGAGGTCTACTTGATGCTTGAAAGAAATTCCCAAAATGTGATATATATATATCTTCCTTATAAATCTAAAGAGCGAACTTTCTCCCCAGTTAGAAAAGTTAAATGTTCTTGACCGGACAAAAAAATGTGCAATTTATTTTTACTTATACTGTTATTACTATGTTGTTTAAATTGTGTACAATTTTGATAAAATAAATTTTACAATTAAATATTAAAAACTGCATCAAACAAGAGTCTTTTACATTTTATACAATTTTAATATATACCTACAGATGTACTGTATATATAAACAAATTAGTTTTCAGGAAAAAGGGCTATAACAAAATTGCCAATTGCCTAACACAATAAATATAAAAATATTGTTTTCTATTATTATACAAATTGATAAACAACGTTATCCCAGATACAAACCTGTTCAAATTTATAAATATAATAAACAATCCGATTCAAGACGCAAACTGATAAGGCAAGTCTAATGCAACTTTTAAAATGGCAATCTATAATCTTGTAGTTTTATAACACCTTATCACTTAAATCACTAAGACGTGTTTAAGTTCATTGATATCGCTTCTTTTGAATAACCTAACAAACGCGTAAATAGTTGTTATGGTTATCAATCATACGCTAATCACTCTTATCACATAGATGCGTTTCGGTTCCATCTTATCGCTCGTTCTGATTAACTTACCAAACGCGTAAAATTCGAAACGCTGATGAAATTAGTAATAAAGTTTTTGAAAACGACAAGTGCCATCGACGCTATCGAGCAAACCAATGATTAGGAATGCATAACTATAGAGCCCAGTGGGGCGCCGAATATCAGTTCAGCGTCGATCGCCCAGTTGAACGGACGGGAATCGCGAGTTTCGACCTTTGTTTCCACATTTTAAAACACACTGATCTGCACGATGGGTCTACGGAATTCCAAACAAAGCTATGAGGTTAAAACTTCGCAGCCAAAAAACCAGCCAGCCGTTAAGGCTGAAGTGAACTCTGACCCTCCGGCTCCACCCACCACCGTGTCGGAACAAGAAATTGACCGTAGCGATATGGTGCCCAAGTGGCTAAATGAGACGCAATTTGTGGAATTACTCGCGGCGAATGTGGATCACTTCTCAAAGATAGTGGGTTTCCGGGTGAAGCCCGCCATGGCACCTGGTGAAAACTATGCCACAATTATGCTGAGGATCAGCATCGATGTGGAGCTAACTGGTGAGTCCGAAGTCCGATTAAAAAAGGGTACTCCAATTCTATTTATAGCATATAATAGACCGAATCATGATCACCCAGAAATAACGTCATTACGTGGGTGGGGCTCTCCGTGTTGGTCGACGATAAGTAATCACGTATCTACGATTCATTTATAGGCAGTAATCAACAAATGTTTGTAGCTTTTCACAATGACAATGCTGATACTACGCTTATTGGCAATGACTGACCGACCCAACTGCTTTTAAGTTACGTAAATACGTTAAGGCACTTATAAATCTTTTATTTTAACGTTTTATTATAGACAAAAGCACCAAGCTGGTCTCCTTTATGATGAAGGTTCCCCACGACACTCCCCAAATGGAACAGATGTTGGCCATGGCCAATTTCTTTACGGGCGAGAATGTGGCCTATATTGACGTACTGCCGAAAATGGAGGAGCTCTATAAGGCCAAGGGTCTGGATATCACCTTTGCTCCCAGAGCTTTCAGACTGGACCCCGCCAAGGAGCCCAAGCTGGCCAACACGGTGCTGATGAACGATCTCGGCCAGGATGGGTTTAAGAACTTCAATCGGCTGGAGTGCCTCAACTTGGAACAAGCCAAGTTTGCCTTAAGAAAACTCGCCCAGTTTCATGCTGCCAGTGCCATGATGGTCCAGGTGCACGGACCTTTTCCTGATATATTTACGTACGGAATGAAGGGAAAGAACATGGACATGATAAGAGGATTCATCGAGGGAATGGTGGGATCTTTTAGGACGTCATTTTTAGCCAATCTGAAGAACTTTAAGGACGGAGAAGGCTTCCGAAATAAGCTTGTAAGTGCCGGCGTGAAGTCCCAAGTCTTAATAACATTAATCAATTAATTCCTCTCAGGAAAAAGTTCTCGCTGGACTCACCACGGAATTCCTGAACTTGGGCGTAATCGATCCCTCCGAATTTAATGTGCTGAACCACGGGGATTGCTGGATGAACAATCTGCTGTTCAAGGTCGATTCCAAGGGAAATTTGGAGGACATGGTTTTCGTCGATTTCCAGAACCCCAAATACGGCACTCCCAGCATGGATCTGCTCTACTTCATCATCACCTCGGTGCACATAGACTACAAGCTGGACTACTTTGACTACTTGATCAGGCACTACCATGAGCAGTTGATCGAGCACCTGGATATTTTGGGCTTCACCGGCCGACAGCCCTCGCTGAAGGAAATGCAAATTAATTCGATCAAGTACGGCAGCTGGGCACTGTTCCCGGCCATCGCTGTACTCCCAGTGGTGCTCCTGGACCCAAATGAAAAAGCCACATTTGATAACTTCATGGGCGACACAGAAGGGGGTGTTAATTTCAGAAACGTTATGTACGCCAATAAGCGGTATCAAGGCTACATCGAACGGATTCTGCCGTGGATGGAAAATCGGGGATTCCTTGAAGCCAGGTAAATTCTTAAAAAGGGTATTTTTTGTATAAAGCTTATTTAACCAATCTTTTTAGCACTCAGCCGATTCCAACTATAAGCACTGAGCCGATTCCCACTCAACCGCCTGCACCGGAGCCAGTAAAACAAACACTTGCACCAGAGCCAGTACAACAAACACAGCCCGAGAATCCCGACCAGATCCTTGAGTGGCTTACTGTCAGCGATTTCAATGAGATAATTTCCTCCACCGAGCCCCAATTTGAGAAGATTGCAAGCTGCTCTTGGAAGTTAGCCACGAAACCTGGAGACAACTTTGCTTCCAAGCTTCTAAAGGTTGATATCGAGGCGCAATTAAAAGGTAAAGTTATTCACTTAGTAACCATGTATCTTACAACAAATCCTTTATTAATAATTTTATTATCTTAACAGACAAGAGCGTCAAGTCCTATTCGTACATCCTAAAAGTGAACACATCCACTGCCATGATAAATTTCTCCGACTTCAACCTGTTTCCCAAGGAGATCGAGATGTACAGCACCTACGTGCCCGCTTTCGAGCAGCTCTACAAGGATGCGGGCTCGCCTATTACATTCAGTCCCAAGTCTTTCCGGGTCAGCAAGGATGTCACGGATGAATATCTGCTTTTGGAGAACCTTCAGCCTGCCGGCTTTAAAATGTGCGACCGCATGAAGGGAATGGACTTGGAGCACAGCAAGTGCTCGCTGAAGAAGTTGGCCCAGTGGCATGCAGCCTCGTTGAAGTACAAGGAACTCAATGGGGCTTACCCGCTAAAATACAACAATGGCATATACACAGAGAACACTGCCGACATTTTCAAGAATATGTTGGTTTTTACAAAGAAATCCTTCATGGATGAGGTGGCCAAGTTTGAAGGCGCCGATGAGTACCTGCACAAATTGGTAACATTTCTTAATAGATTTGTTGATATTTAAGTAACCAATTAAATTTCTTTTAGCCAGCGGTTATGGATGTTCAAATTGACAAAGTAATTGAAGATGCCAAAATCAATGAACAGGACTTTAATGTGCTAAACCATGGCGATGCGTGGGTAAACAACATCATGTTTAAATACGACTCAGAGGGTAAGGTCAAGGATACCTTCCTTATAGATCACCAAGTCGCGAAATACGGAAGTCCAGCTCAGGATCTGTACTACTTCATAATGAGCTCCACGGAGCTGGACATTAAAGTCGATCAGTTTGACTATCTTATCCGATGGTACCATGAAAACTTACAGCAGCATGCTCAACTGTTAAAGTACAATGGATTTGTTCCCTCTCTGAAAGAATTGCAAATAATTTTGATGGAGCACCCTATTTATTGTAAGTTATAATATGCTTTAAAGTTCAAACCTAAACTAACTGATTAATTTCTGAATAGCTGCCAGTACCGCGCTTAGCACCTTGACGATATGCCTTAACCAAGCAGATGAGAATTTCTCCACCGATGCCTTCGTAGGAGACAATGAGGAAGCGAAAGCCTTGAGATCTAAACTTTTCGGCAACGAACGTTACAGAGCTAACATAGAGCGCATTATGCCTTTCCTTAATAGACGAGGACTACTTGATGCCATCGTCTCTTAAAACCACTGTTTAACCTGACTGAAATAATAAAAAAGTAAACTATTTAAATCAAGCGTACATTGGAATATTTACTATTTTAACAAACGACTAAATAAATGTGTGATCACAATTCTAAAACTACCAGAAGGAGCTAACAGTGCTTTCCCTCTGTTTATCTTACTTAAGGGCGAACTTTATGGCCAAGACAATGCTCGAAACGAAGATTAAAGCGAGGGCCAGCTTCCTGAGATTAGCACGGTTGACACCCTTGATGGTTCGCACTACTTCTATATTAAGGCGGAAAACGTTACGACTTTCCTCGATAAAAGCAGCGCGCAGATCATCATCAAAAGCTCCATATTGATTGTTGAAAACGCGCCTGAGCTTGGCCTTTAAAACGGAGATCTAAAGAAAGGTTGATAAAATTTGTTTATTGTTAATCTTTTACTTTGAAAGCAGTATGTTTGCATGTACCTTTTCGGGAAAATATGTGGCCTCGCAGCCAGGGGGACAAATAGTGACCTGGGCGGGCATGGGCCTAGCCTCCAAGTCATCTTCGTTAAGAGAGGCTTCGGAAGCCCGGGCGGTGGCCAGCTCTGCCTCCTTGTCCGCCTGCTTCTGCTGCTCGACGTCAGCGCTCTTGGAAAAGATCCAGAGCTTCCTGGCGATCATGCGCTTCTTCTGCAGCATCTGTCCGCCGGACATCAGGGCCATGTACATCTGGTAGGAGTAGGCGAACAGCAGCAGTTCGTTCTGAGCGGCTATCTTCTCGAGATGCTCCAGATACTTCTTGACCGCCGGTCGGATCTCGTAGGTCTCCCTCCAGTCGGAGCCGTAGAAATAATCAAAGTCACGCTCGAACGCCGCTGTCCTGTAGAACTCCTTGGGCAGCAATCGCTCCGGAAGATGAGTCTCAAAGAACTTGTACACTTCGTAGAAGGCCAGCAGTCCATCATACCAGACCTCATCATCCGAAAGGGCTACAGAAACGTATACTTATTATTATATATGTGCCCTATAAGTGAAAAAAGTCACCAACCAAGTGCGAACTTTGCATTCACAAGTACATCCGTCAGATTGTGCACATCCTTTGTGGCTTTGCGTAATTCCTTTGTGAACGCCAGGTCCACAAATTCCACATCCTCCACATTCTCAGCGGGCTGCTTGTCCGCTGTTGATTTCTCGGCCGTTGACATGTTGCTTTTGCGCAGCTACTTTTCAATTATCACGCAAAATTTATACTTATCTACGTAATTTGGGCAAAATACGCCGTCTTTGTTTTGAACTCCAAGGCGTGTGACCGGATCACGGGAAAATACTAAATACTTTGTTTTTCAATATATTTAAACAAAAATATACCAAACAGGCTGGCGTTCCGCAGGCTCCCACAACTGGCCACACCTTGCAATTTGGCCTAGAAATTTAGCTGCATATTTTTATTTTGTTAAGTAATTTAAGAAAAACACAAGTATAAGAGAAAAGTGTTAATCCTGCGGCAAGTGTAAGTGTGTCAGGAGTTGAAAGCAACTCAGGAACTCATTTGGAATGGGCTGCATACCTTATTTAGAGTAAACACACTTAACACGCTTAACATTTACCATACACACATGTAATTAACAACTTTTCTTTTACTTTCGTTTTGCTTGCAATCAAAAACACACACCCACACAACGACTGCAGTTGAGAAGGCAACAACAACAAACCAGACACACCACAAAAACAACAAGTACACTAACGCTTTTGGCTCTGCACTTTTTCCCCTGCCCACCTTTCTTTCCACCTGCTTCCACTATCCCCACCACCACCACCCCCTTGTTTTGACTCTGAAGAAACCCAAAAGAAATGTCGGATCTCTTTACCACTTTCGATAGCAACGGCCAGGCCGAGCACCACCAGCACCACAACACATCCGCCTCCGCCAGCGGGCACCACAACCCCCCAATGGCCTCGCCCTCCCAGCACAGTCCGATGACGAACAACAGCAACTCATCCTCGCAGAACGGCGGTCCGGGGGCCGCGGGTTCGGTTTCTGGTTTGGGCACAGGTACCGCTTCCGGTGGTGGCAAGTCATCCAATCACACAACTTCTGCAGCCGGCTCCGAGAACACACCCGTAAGCTGCGTGGCCCCTTCTGCACCCGGATACATCTAACAGCCATTTGCTTCTTCCCCCTTCCAGATGCTCACCAAGCCACGTCTCACGGAGCTCGTCCGGGAAGTGGACACCACCACGCAGCTGGACGAGGATGTCGAGGAGCTGCTGCTGCAGATCATTGACGACTTTGTCGAGGATACCGTGAAGTCAACTAGCGCCTTTGCCAAGCACCGCAAGTCCAACAAGATCGAGGTGCGCGACGTCCAGCTGCACTTCGAGCGGAAGTACAACATGTGGATACCCGGGTTCGGAACGGACGAGCTGCGTCCGTACAAGCGGGCCGCTGTCACGGAGGCGCACAAGCAGCGCCTGGCCCTCATCCGGAAGACGATCAAAAAGTACTAGGAAGCAGGATCGAGGCTTGGTGCCGGATGGCCGGATTTCGTGCGTGCTATCTGCACATGCCACAAACTATTATAAGCTCCAATGTAGATTTAAGAACAAATTTACCAAGTTCTATCGTAGATGTTAAGGAATAAAAGTACACACTTTATTTTACATTCAACATTGCGCGTCGTCAGCAGCAAATTGTTATCTGTGATCTTAATACTTTTGAATGTATGCAATTTTTTGGTTTCACTTTCAAGGATTTCAGAATTTGTTTTAAGAAATTATTATATATATTTTTGTTAGATCTAATTTAATTCAATTTTTTTGGGTTCAATGCCTGTTGTAATGGTAATATTTTTTTTGTGACATCGTTTTACATAAAATTTGTATACCACCAAAAATAAGGTGTTGTTAAGAAGTTAGCATTACAATTTTTAATTACGTTAATTAAAAAACTCGTTAACTATAAAGCCGTGACCGCTGCTAAACGCACCACTGTACTCTAGTATTTTCTCCCACTTGGTATTTTTTTTCAATAGACTTTTCTACATTTTTCATCTCGCCCAGCAAGGTCATACCATTGTTGACTTTGGAATAGACAGCGCTAAAAGGGCTTTAACTGGGCAAAATAAACGCCCTCGCCATGAAGCTGCCGGTGATTTGTCGCACCTGCGACTCCACGGACACCGACAACCTTCTGAAGCTGGGCACGCCCTCAAAAAAGTATCCTGACAAACTGCTCTCGGAGATCTTGGGCGAGCTTACGGAAATCAATGTAAACAAAGCTCTGAAAACGAGTTAAGCGGATGGAAAATGACAATTAAAATGTTTTAATACTTTTAGCTAAATGAAACTGCAAGCCAGAAGCTCCCGCAGTGCTTGTGCAGCGGCTGCACCAAGAAATTACTGGGCGCCTACTGCTATGTGAAGCAGGCGCTGGCCGCCAACGAGTTACTGATGAGGCACCTGAAGAACGGAGCTGCCTCATCCACCACCGACTGTCTGCAGGAGGCGCCCATGGAGATCTGCGCCGAGCAGCATGTGGAGGTTAAGATGGAGACAGAGGACGAGGACTGTGGCGACAACGATGTCAGCATTACTTGCTCCGATTTGCCGGAACCGGACGAATTGGATGTGGAGAGCAAGAAGTCCGTTGATCCTCTGACCATGATTGAGGGTGTAAAGCTGGAAACGGAACCGCGAAGCGTTGAAAAGCCATTAGAATACGAGCCCCCGTCCGACTTTGAAGATGAAGAGTGGGTGACGAGTGGAATCTTTCTGACTGCATTAACTTAACCACCAACCTTTGCAGCTCCCTGGATAGCCTACCCCTGGACAAGCGCATTCAAAAGTGGAAGATGGGGAGGAAGCCCATATTCAAATGTCAAGAGTGCCCGAGGAGTTTCAAGCGAATCGAGTTCTTAAAACGACATGAAGTCCGAGTCCACAAGCCGGATACCCGCTTGTTCGCCTGCTCACTCTGCATTCGTAAGTTCAGTCGCAGCGAAGCCCTGGATGCTCACCTGAAAGTCCACCGGAACTCCAAGCGATCGGCCAACATTAGCGAGCATAAAAAGGCCAAGGCGGTTGATCTGAATCTCTGCAAGCCACACGGCTACAAGCTTATCGAGTGCATGATCTGCCAGAGCCAGTACAACAAGATTGCCGATCTGCGGCGGCACTTGGAGGAGCATCCTGAGATAGTCAGCCTGCTCGGTCGCCCAAATGTGGAGCCGCACGAACTGGCGGAGCTGTTTTATCCCGACTCCAAGGACGTCGGCGAGGAGCAGTTGATCAGCTTGATTCGCAAGGATCTGGCGGCGGGCATTTATCAGCGTTTCTATTCGATTACCAACCAAAGTGGCTACGAAATGGACCTGGACAGCTCGGAGACGGACAGTGATCTGGACGGAGACCCCGAGGATCAGCTCAAGAGGCGAAAGAAAAGCCGCAAGGCCATCTACAGCTGCGAGCTCTGCCAGAGCAAGTTCCCGCGGAAATATCAGCTATACGACCACCAGCGACAGACACACAGCTGGTCAGAAGCTCCTCATGTGTGTGGGCGGTGTGATGGACGCTTCGTGAGCTTGCAGTTGCTACGGCACCACAACGAATCGCAGTGCAGAAATGCACAGAAGCGCTTCCTTTGTCACAAGTGCCCGCTCCGCTTTCGCTGGAAGCACAACCTAAAAACACATTTCCGCGAGCACAGGATTACAGTAAGATATTTTAAATACTATTTTTCTTTTTTACATTTATATCATTAATATGTGTTTACCAGAATCAGACGTTTGAGTGTCCTGAGTGCAAACGGGTCTTTGACAAAAAGAAATCCCTCACCGTTCACCTGCTCAGCGTGCATGCAGAGGAATCGAAACTCATTCCCTGCCAGTGGTGCAGTCGCAAGTTCTACCGACACGACTATCTGGTAAAACACCTGAAACGGCACGGACTCAGGGAGCAAGATATTCCGCTGGCCGAGACTTTGATTGCGGCTACCTCCCGGCCGAACGGAGCTAAGCGCATTACCTGCCGGATGTGCAACCTGCACTTTGAACGTATTGTGGATCTGCGAGCCCACATCCAGCTGGAGCTGAAGTTGTCCCTGTCGCTGCACCAGAGCTACGATTCCCTGCACAATTATTCAATAACAAACGAGTCCGGCTTTGAGCTGCAGCTGGAGGATTCGGAAACGGAGGACGAGATGCAGCATGGAAGTGGCAGTCGTCCCGTTTATATCTGCGAGCTGTGCAGCGTGCAGTGCAAGCGAAAGTTCGAAATGATCCAGCATCAGCGGACGATGCATCGCTTTGACAAAATGCCACACGAGTGCGATGATTGCATCTTCAAGTGTGTGTCCAAGGTGGGAATGTTTTTCATTTAAAAATATTAACAAATTACTTACTGTGTTTTACGTTCTTTTTAGAGTATTATGGACCACCACCGGTTGGGTCAATGCAGTAGCACAGAAAAGAAGCATTCTTGCGGCAAATGCTCCTACAAGTTTATGTGGCCAGAGAACTTGGAACAGCACGTTCTACTTCAGCACAATGAGTCCTTCACCAGCAATCCGTCAGGCGTTAGCCGGAAAACTGGTCCCGGCGACCTGGACAAGGATGCCGCCGAGGACGGAGTGCCGCTGCTGCAGTGTCCACATTGCGACCGCACCTACCAGATGAAATCGCGCCTGAACAACCACATCCGCGATGTGCATGTTAACGGCGACCGCAAGCGCAAAGAGGCGATCAAGCGCTTCCTCTGCTCCCTGTGCGGCATGGAGACACGATCTGCAGCCGCCCTTGTGACTCACATGCGTCGCCACACCGGCGAGAAGCCATTCAAGTGTGATCTGTGCGAGATGGCCTTTCCCAGGCATTCGGAGCTTGCCTCGCACCGCCGGATGCACACCGGTGAGAAGCCATTTCACTGCACGGTCTGCGGCAAGGACTTCGCTCGATCCGACAAGCTCAAGCGTCACATGCTCACCCACAGCGGCCTGAAACCACACAAGTGCACCTACTGCGAGAAGAGCTACCGCCAGGCCAAGGACCTGAAGCTCCACCTGCAGCAGCACACCGGCGAGTGCCCGTTCGTGTGCGGCACCTGCGGCGAACGCTTCATCCAGAGCAGCACGCTGGAGAAGCACCGCCTGATGCGTCGGCACTTCGACGAGGTGGAAGTGTGGCTGAGGCGTCAAAAATAGGTTTGGTATGCATTAAATAAAGGGAATGACATTATTTATTCTACAATCATCGTGTTTAAAAAATTAAAATGCAATACATTTGTGCAATGCCAAGGCTTGAAAACGTAGATTAATATAAAACAAGCTCAAAATTACAGATTAAGTAGGGATGTTTAAGATTATTGTGGAAAAATATATTTACTATATGAGTATGAAATTAAGGACCTGAATATACTTTGGGGAATAATGGAACCTTATTTGCTCTACAGCTCTTCAGATCCGGAACGCGGTTCGATTTTAACCATCTCCACATCGAAGATGAGCACTGCGTTGGGGGGAATCTTTCCGCCGCCTGCTCCACTCGCTCCGTAGCCCAGTTCCGGAGGAATCGTTAGCTTCCGCTGCTCGCCTTCACACATCCCGAGAAGTCCCTGATCCCAGCCCTTGATCACCTGGCGGGCACCCAGGGTAAAGGAGAAGGGAGTGCCACGAGAGTAGCTGCTGTCGAACTCGGTTCCATCCTGCAGCGAACCCTATAAAAGGTTCACAAATTCGGGGTTAGGTTTGCCGGCCGGCGAGGAATCTTTGCTATTTACCTTGTAGTGGACTTGGACCAGGTCGTTGCTTTTGGCCTTTCGGGTGCAGTTTTCCACGCGCTTCTTGATGCCAATCTTCACCTTGGGCTCGCTGGCCACAGAAACAGCCACAAAAGCGCAGATTACAATAAAGTAAGTCAATTTCATTTTATCAAAAAAGTCTGATGAGAGCTCAAAGTGGCAGTGTGACCGTATCGACAACATGGGAAATTGGTGTTTCCACTGCAGCGCATTGCATCAACATTTTATCGTATCGTATATCGTATTTAAATAAAATAAATTATATTTAATAATTTAAATATGTTTTATGAAATGTATCTAAATAAAATGAACTAAAACAAATTAAATCATTGCTGTTGCTTCGACTGCGACTTTTTAGAAAACATTTAATTTAGTGCAACCCTGAGTTTCAATGTTAATTTGTTTAACTAATTAAATTGCATACGGTTCGTATTGAAGTAACATTTGTATGTGTATATGTATATTTACCTGTTACCTGAGAAACATGCAGCCATGGCCACAATATATAAAAATTTTCCATTAAAAACCCGCGAAATTTAAAAGTCCAATAATTACTGCTGAACAGATTTTCTTCTTGTAATTCACAATAATATGAGTACAGTACAGCTTGGTTTATACTTAAAAATAACTTACGTACATTAAAGCTCGTTTAAAATAGATACATACATAGTTTGATTACACATTTGACTTTCTTAAAATAGGGAGAGCTCCAAATATTTCTCATTACTTCCGGATTGTATGGCCCCGGAAAGCAATACGAGCCAGTGCAAAAACAAAAATTGACATTATAAATATGCAACAGATTATCAGGAGATATACGAATGTACGATAATATCACAATAATAAAGGAATACATACAATTTAAATGATATTTAAAGCCTGCCAAATAACGATGATGGATCAGGTGCCAACATTCAAGCATAATACTAAGTTACACTAATATTTCGTATAAATCTTGGCTCTTATTGTATCTGAAGGTCCCGCGAATCAAGGCTGGACAGGTGAACCCAATCGAAATTCGGTTTCCCCTCTACAAAGGCTTTCAATTGTCGTTGGACAGATTTGTGATCTTAGCCGCATACATGCTGGCCACCTTGTAGATAAATTCATACTGCTCCTTGGTCTGGACAGCGCTGGCCCGTCCTCGTCGGACGTAGTAGACCAGCTGCGGGATGTCCACGGACCGCTTTGGGGTCTCCAGACTGCGAATGGCCATGTCCGACGCGATAATGGTACCGGTACGTCCCGTGCCTGGAGAACAGTGAACGGTTAGCGGTCTAGGGGAGAGACGGAGAAGGGAAAACACAAAACATTAAAAAGCCATGCAAGACACAACTGCTTTACAATAAGTTTAAATTAAGGCCCCAAGAATGAATTTTTTTACATGAGTGAATAATATTTGTATTGAGAACTATAAATATCCTCATTATTGTTTTGTGACCGTTTAATCAATACAACCATAAGAGATTATCGGCCGTATTCATTGAAACTTCTCATTATTTTAGATGGAGGTATCAATAGATAAATTGTAATACGTTTTTTTTGGATGTTTTCAAGTCTTTAAAATGTTTATATGGTAACAAGAAAATGTCTAAAACAAATTAAATACCCTAACCCCTGACTAAACAGTCACGATTTGAACAACACAAGTGTATATTAGCTTACCCCTGCTGGTTTCGAGCACCGCTCCGGCTGGAAATATTTCCATTAATTTCGTTGCTGGACGTGCTGCCCGCCTCAGCTTTTAAGCCGCCTTCCGCATCTATTGACGTCTCCAGCGTGGCCGACTTCTCGCGCAGCTCACTGGCCTGCTCCAGGCAGTAGGACTTGAGCGAGGAGCGCGCCTCCAGGAGCATGGCGATTATGGGGGCCTCCTCGGCTGGAACGCCCGCCTCTGGCCATTTGTACCAGTAGTGGGTGAGCTCGCGGCTCTCCTCACCGTCCACTCGCTTCAGGACCAGAGTGGAGATGGCATAGCGGTCCTTAACCTCGCGGTGCTTCAGCGTCACTTGGTAGTCGCCGTAGCTACTGTGGTTATCCAGCGTCGCCGAGGGCGGCAGATACTCGGCACACTTCTCGATCCCGTTCTCGTTGAGATCCGTCGCCTGAACGATCACCCGCGACTGTTGCTCCCAAATCATCCGCCAGAAATCGCTGGTAGTGCTCTCGAGTGGTGCCTGGCAGGCTATGTAGTAGTTGGGCGCATCTCGAGGTCCCTACGAAATAAAACATATTTTTACAACAGTTTTGTTACATATTTAAATAAATAAGTAATGTTTGTCATGGAATTATGGAAACTAACTATTCTATAAGGTGTGTTAAATAGAACATAGATAATATTCTTCAAAGATATACAAGTCTTCACCTCAGGCATTATTTTTAGAGCTAAATATGTATCATTTTAATTTAGGGTTGTGCTCTTCTTTGCTATGTATATAGAAGGCTGTAAGAAAAAAAAAAAAGAGGCTAGCGTGGGTAATGACATAACCATCAATTAAAACTTATTGCGGCTTAAGTCTCCCTCTGCCCACACAATGACTTGCGATGAGCTGCGCGCGCCTCTCAGATAAACAACCATAAAGTCGCACATCGGACTTCTGCTGCTTAAATCTCGACATGGTTAGGTTATCGCCAGGTGCAATGCCGACGAACGCTCGAAATGTTTCGCTTCAATGCACCGCAATGCATCGTTAACGTCACGCTTCAATACAGTTGTTTTAAGTGCGTTTTAGTAAAAAACAAAACTTGATGGACACAAGTCCTTTACACAAAGAGAAATGAGTCCAGCTACAGACTTATCTTAACTGTCCCTTAATGTTACACAAATGCTTTACTCAAATTTTAGATAAATGTTCTTTTAACAAGCATAAAAATTATTTTAATTAATGCAAAGAACCCGAAATTTAGCTGTTGATTACACAAGACCAGAGTAAAATTGAGATGGAGCCTAATCTTTGCTTATCATTTAGTGATTTAGTGTATTTTCGTTTCGAGGGCTTGGACCGTGGCGGCGGGTCGTGATGTAAGGGCATTCACACTTCGTTGATCCCGGCAGACACTTTCCCTTGGCGCAATTATTATTTGCTGCTTTTCACTGAGGCCCATTTGCTTGCACGGATCTGGGCAACAAAGACGCCGAGTCTGTTTCACAGTCATGGCCAACAGAGGAGCAGGTGAGTCTCATCGGGCGTGTAATTATTCGGGCGCCATGTTTAATGGCCCTCGAGGGGCCCGAAGATTGCAGTTAGGGCAGGGCGTCATGCAAGGCTCGCCACATATGTTAAGCGCTCCACTGTGCCTCAGCATAGCACCACCACCCATTAACCACCACCCAGCAAACACGCATCAAACCCACAACGCCCACTACATTTGTGTGAGAAAGCTCCTCAATTGTTTGTCTAGCTTGGGATGAGCTGATCCATCGCCCACTTGGAGACGCTGCCTCGGTTACTTACCCGCACATAATTGGCATTAATGTATTCCGTTTTGTCATCGTCGCCTTGCCGCTGGAGCACCACCCGCGTCTCAGGAAGCGGAATCACGTTGGCGTAGCTGCGGTTCGCAGTTCCAGTTCGAGGTCGAGGCGTTGAGTCAGCGTCGTCAGCGGTGTTGTTATTGGTTCGGGAAAAAGCAGGAAGAGATGTGCCAGAGATCAGTATTTGTAATTGTAATTGATTCCACAGCGATATGAACTCGTGACGAGAAAGTGAACCCTTAATTACAGTAGATACCGGTTAGGAGGAAAACTCAATAATTTACCGACTTTTTGATCAAACACTTACTACAAATCCTTGATAAAAATTAGTTTTTTTTTTTATTAAAAAGTATTGTAATTCGTATTCCCAGTGAGTGTCAAACAAGTCGATATGAGCAAGGAATAATACAAAATCTTAACAAATTGAATACTTGTTTTTTTATGTTTAACACATATTGGAGTAAAATGAACAATAAATTTTGTAGGTTCAAAGTAAACTTAAAAAAAGATTGCTTTGTGGAGGGGAATATTACATATTTTATCATTGCTCGTTATCTATGTCTCATAAATAAGTTTATTTTAAAGATTTCATACGAAGCCGTTTTTTCCTGTTTGTGAGTACCTACAGTTTGTTTTAATTTTGCATGTACAATGTATCTACTGTATTTAATTTTCTAGAGAGTCTGTACTCACCGGTTCTTGTCCTCACAGCCGGGTGGCACCTCGTCCGCCCTTGCGATGATCTGCGGCACGTCCCGGAACTCCTCGAAGACGTCGGAACGGCGCTCTACAAAGCGGGCCAGCTCCCCGGCGGTCAGGAGGTTGTGCCGCAGCGAGGGATCATCGAAGGCGGCATTGCCGTAGGTCCGCTTGGAGGCCCTCACATCACGACCCTTCCGCCGCACGCTGCCCAGCACCGAGACATTGTCCAGGGAGTAGGCATCCAAACTCACCGGACGACATCGCTGGCCGTAGGACATCTGCTTCTGGCGCTTGCGCATCAGATAGAGGAAGGCCACTAGCAGGATGAGGGCCACCACACCGATCACACTGACTGTGATGGCTATGATCACATTGACATCCGTGCCATTGCCCTGGGCATTGGTCTGCATGTGATCCAGTTCGTTGGGATAGGGGGCCATAAAGGTGGGTGGCAACAGGGGTGACTCTGTAGTGGTGGTCTCCGGCAGCATGGTGGTAGTGCTTGTGGTGCTGCTCGTTGAGGAGGATTCAATGTATTCCTCCGTGGGCGGTAAAGCTGTCGTGGTTGTGGTGCTCGTTGTGGTGCTATCGTCCAGCAGACTTATCACCAGCGGCTGCATTGTTGTAGTGGTTGAGGGAGACTGTGTGGTGGTTGTAGTGCTTGTTGTTTTTGTCACCGCCATCGTTGTCTTGGCTAACTGCTGCTCTGTGTCCTGCTCTTCAACCACCTGTTGACCCTCATAATGTTCTTGCTCCTTCTCGATTTCCTGGCCACCTGTTGCTGCTGTGCTCACGTCCGTTGCAACAGAAGCAGCTGCTGAAGTTGTTGATTCAGGCGGTGCCTCTCCAATGTTGTTCGTTTCCAGCGAGGATTCGTGCTCTTTGCTCAGTTTACTCAGGTCGCTGAGCAGGCTGCTGGTCGTAGACGATGACGTCGATGGGGGTGGGGAGGTTGCCGCTTCTGTTGCCACAGAGCCCAGCTCGCCCTCTGTTATGGCCACACTGTTATTGACCGCGTTATCGGTTTTCTCAGCCGTTCTTGGCTCATTCGCATTGCTCAAGCTGTCGCTCGTCTTCACTGTCACTGCCTCCAAATTCACTTCATTGCTAATTTGCGCAATTTCCGTTTGCGTGGGTGTTGCTACGGTTGTCGTCGATGTACTAGTACTTGTACTCGCGATAGTACTAATTTGCTCACTTGTACCGGTGATTTCTGGCCGAATCGAAGTGCTCACCTCGCCAGCCACTCGCACACTAACCGATGTTGCTGTCGGTTCGGCGGTTGCTGTTGCTGGCGGGTCGCTCTCTGGATACTTTGGTTGTGGCGACGATGACGTCGTTACTGTTATTATCAACAGTATCGTCGCTGCTGTTGATGTTGCTGATTTCAGTTGCTTTCATTGCCATTTCAGTTGAGCTGGGGGTGGTTACTGCATTCGGAGCACTTGAAGTGGATGTTGCTACTGGTATTAATGTTGCAGCTGCTGTTGGTGTTGCGGCAGATGTTGACGATGCTGCTGTTGTTGCTTCATATATAGGAGTTGCAGACTTTGATGTTGATATTGTTGCTTCTTCTGTGACTGCTTTTAATGTCGCTGCTGTGGTAACTTCTAATATTGCTGCAGCTGATTCATGTTGAACCGATGATGGTTCTTCTGTCGTAGCGTTTGATATTGTTGATGATGTTGTCGTTGTTAAAATCGTTTCTGGTGAATTCAGTTTAGATATTTCACCTGATTCTTCTGATATTGCTGTTAAATTCAACAGTTCCGTTTTTATTAAGCCCACCCTCGCTGTTACAGCAGATGTTGCAAGTTGCTCTGTAAATGTTGCTGATGTTGCAGCCTCTGTTATTGCTTCTGGCTCAGTTCGAGCCACTGTAATCGCTTCAGTTAACTTGGCGTTAGCAGCATCGGCCATCTTTTTGACCATAGGAACATCCAAGAACTCTGTGCGATCAGTTGTGGTTGTTACATTCTGATCTATGAAACTTTCATCAGATGTTGCAGTTTTCGTCCTTACTGTTGTAACCTCATTCTGCTCTAGGCCTGCGATAATCTCACTTTTTGGATAACTCTCCTCAGCCAAAGCTTCGGTGGTGGCCTGCGTTGCACCCTCGGTGGCATCCAAAGTGGTTCTGACCACAAATTCGGTGCGATTCTCGGGCGATGATTGCATCATGGCAATCTGCTGCCAGTCCAGGAGATTCTTTTCTTTGTGCTGCTCCGTTCTATTTAGAGGTAGATCTATATCGTTTGCTTGATCAGTGTGGTTTAAAAGGGGCAAGACAGTTGTGGTTGTAAAAGGGATCTTTGGTACCGCCTTCATCCCTGCCAGACTCCAAACTTCAGCGGTATTAGGCAGCGTCAGTTGCTGCGCGTTTGTGGAGTTTTCGCTAATAAACTTGGCTCGCTTCTCGGGCAACTGACGAACCTCTGTCTGAGGGGTGGACTCCTCAATGGCATTCTCATTGGAGGCAAAGGATGTGGGCGTGGTTGACGAGGGAGTCGTTGTGGAAGTGGTGCTGATAGTTGTGGAAGTCATAGGTAAAGCCCTAAGCTTCATGGGCGTTACGGGATCGAGAGAAGGGATCACTTCTTCAGTGGTTGATGAATACTGCATAGAGCGGCCATGATCGGAAGAACGCGTTGTGGTATTAATCAACCTCTCGGTAGTGCTTGGAACATCTAGCATTACAGGTCTTATAAGGAGACTTTCTGTAGTGCTGCTGACATTCTCCTCTATCTTGGGTATTGACCCTTCTTTTGGAAGAAGTTCTTTAACTTCCACATTCTGTAGATCGGCTTTCTCACTCATTGGAATATGATCCGTGGTTGTGCTTGAAAAGTCTCTTAAAATAGGCACTTCTGTTAGATGAGCCTCTGTACTTTCCTTATTTGTCAGACTTGTTGAGTCATTCTCCAGGAGAATCTTAACTGTGGCGCTGGAATCTTCGTTATACCTATCTGCAGGGGTTTCCTCGTTTTTTAACTCCTTCAGGGAATCCGTTGGAGAATCTTCCTTTAAATCAACTTTCTTGGTTTCCTCCACTTTGTGTTCCTTAATTCCCATATTGTATTCTGTTGTGCTGCTGGGTTCTTTAACTTTGGTCATTTCACTTGGACTTTCCGTTTGAGCTTCAGCCTTTGTTTTACCTTCCTCACTTGATTCCCTGACGCTCCCACTTTCCTGGGCCACCATAACAATGTCAGGGTCAGTGGAAGTGGAAGCCACCGCCTGCTCCAAGCCAGTGGTTTCTCTTTTCGCAATGAAACGTGCCTGCGTTAGCATTACGGCCAGGGCGAGCATGAAGCCACCGCTCAGCCAGCTACCCACACGCATTGTATGTCGCTCCCTCTCCTTCTACACCTGTATACCTCTCTCTGTTTCCGATTGTGCGCCTCTGTGGGTCAAGTCAATTCCACGTCCGACTGTGCCTTAAAATCGCAGTTTTTGTGTTTTCTTCCACCTTTTGAGCTTGAGTTATTGCTGCTCTTTTTTCGCTTGTTTTCGCATTTTTATTTTCAACAATTTGCCCCAAAATATTCCTTTTCTTATATTTCTGTGTTTATTATTTCCATTTTTCCTAGGGAAAATACCTGCAAAAGAGAACGGAATATCAATTAGTTACCTGGTTGAATTTCTTGTTAAATGCAGTTTGTTTTCTTTATGCCATATTCGGAAAACGCTACGTTAAAATATTCCGTGGAAAGTGAGCAGCAGTTTCCCTTTCTATAAGGGAAGCTCTCTATAAATATAATTAATTTCATTAAAACACGTTCCGCATTCCCCTGAATCCACAAGTTCAAGGCCAAATGTTTTCATTGGGTAATATAAATATGACTCAGTTAGTTAGTGGTAATATATAGTCCAACTTCGACAAGTCAAATTATCTATAATAAATTAACTGCTAGCCAAAAACCGTCAATCTAAAATGATACGTTCAAGTGTATCTATTTTTATCAGACTTTATTTACTACCATTTATTTTGGACAAACTAAATTAGATTACATTTTGCGTAAGGTGCTACAACATTTAAAAAAAATGTCTATTAACTAAAGGTACCTATGACTTATTGAAACTTGACTTTGTTTCTCAAGTTCAGTTTGGCATTTTCACACAAAAAAAAATAATGTCAAGGAAGCCTGAGAGGTTCATTGTACCTAGTGTCCAAAAATAGTTCACATCAGTGTTTACCATCTACATCTCCACCCACAGCTTTAGCTCCAACACTGAGTTGTGAACTATTCATACACAACCAATCGATGTCATGGAACGAAGTGCATAAGGTTCATTCAACCACGGACTCTACAACGAACCCATCAAAACTTTGCTCTGGGAGTTGAAGTATTTGAACCAAACTGCAAACAGAGCCACCCAATAATAACATTGGCGCGGATATACATAATATTCAGAGAGGGCTAGAGTTTACCGACTTCATTCACCATGGTTATCGCTCGGTTGTTATCTGCCGATCCAAGCGATGTCATGTCAATAGTGCATGCAACCACCTCAAGGTGGAAAAAGCCCCTGTTCCCCCTTTTCATCCACCTGGGAAATAAGCCTACTACCCCCATGTTGGCAATTAGCACTAAAAGCCCCAGTTCGGTGGTTGCTCGTCATTAATGACGTTACCCTATGGTGTTATATTCAGGTGTGGCGCCACCCCTGTACACCCCTTTAAAGTAGCTTTACCATTGAGGGTTACCCTCTTAAATGGTGCTTCTTTCTTGCTAAAATACTC
The DNA here is from genome assembly GCA_018150695.1 of Drosophila oshimai. Lineage (NCBI taxonomy): Eukaryota > Metazoa > Arthropoda > Insecta > Diptera > Drosophilidae > Drosophila > Drosophila oshimai. The sequence goes on along the minus strand of JAECWM010000051.1, from coordinate 165,301 downwards.
GAAATTCCACACTTGTTTAGGGGGCTAAAGCTTCGCACTTTCATTCAGCTGATTTTTTACCATGTGGTCGCTGACTAATAGCGCTAAAAAAATTATATATATTTATGTACATGTGTGCTTACTGATAAGATTTGCCATAACCAGGCGGGGACAAAATCACAGCGAGTTATTTTGTAATTCTTTTTATATATTTTTGAATGTCAACGCTGCTGCTGATAAAAAAGCAGCGGCAAAGGTAAGTCGTTATCGTTAATGTTTTTGTTGACACTGGAGGCCAGTGGTCGGTTGTAAAAGAGCATAACAATAGCCACTGCTACGGCAAGGCAATATTGACTTAAACAACACAAAGAAGGTACAATTCCATAAAAAAAAGTCAATTAAATAAAAGCTTATTGTTTATGTATAAAAAGTTTATTGTTTATGTATTAAAAACTCTGCCAAACTAGACTCCTTCTCTCCCCCTCTTTTTTAAATAATATTGAAAAAATGTTAATATAGTTAAAACATGTAAACATGTGCAGTCGATCTTTTTTTGCTGCAATTATAATTTGCCATTTCTTTTTTGGGTGTTCACATTTAAACACTTACATGTTAAATTTTTACAAGTATATTACAAGATGTATTTGCGAAAGCCCAAAAGTAGGCAACGATTTTTTTTAAATGTATAGTACTAAAACCAGACATTCACTGCAAAATATCGTTTCTGCATATGACCAACCTTAGAAGCACAAAAATAAATGGATAAGAACCAAAGATAGAACCACCTATTGATACCGTGAACTACAGCCGAGGGCGAGGGAGAGACAGGAAGACAGAGACCGCAACTCGAACCCTCCACTTAACCCAAATGAAACCACAGTACTTACGGGGCCCAGGGGTCTGGTTTGGGTACGAAACGTGACTCGATCAGGGAATCAAGTGCAGCATGGAACAGGGAGCTGGGGAGCTGATGCATGCACGAGATGTAAACAGAAATCAGCATTAGAAAAACGAGCCCGCTGGGGAGTCGACTCATTTCCGCTTCAGCAGCACGCACTGAGGATGAACGAATGGCTCAGAATTCTCCGACATGGGAGCTCCATCCGACTCACCCAAACTGAAAATCCAGCGATAACGATCGGATCGAGGATGATCGCGAGGGAATGCTAAACCAGTTTTTGCGGCCCAATAAAGCCGCTTCGATTTCGATTTGCAATTATGATTTCACTTGCATTGCGATCACGATGGATGTGGAGAATGGCTGGCGATCGCTTGGTATCTTAATGATCTCGGGAGCTAAGGTAGTTGTAGCAGTTGTTGTGGCTTGTGATAATGACAGCCATCTGGGTAGTCATGACTTGATCTGCGCTTGTGATTGATGGACAGAAGCTTTGAGCGATGAATTGAGATAGGATCGTTAGCTCAAAGAAGGTTGAGATTGCCAGTAATTTTTCCAAGTTAACTTTAGTTGTTACCCCAATCATTACCCCAAAATTCGCTTAATCCAAATAATGTTTATGCTCAAAACGGCTAAAGTACCGGAAAAGTATCATTAACTTGAAAAGGTTGAAGGCTAAAGTTCTATTTGGTATGAATTACAAAAATCTGCAGCTTCTGTTAACTTTGATAAAAACGTGAGCGTTTTAAAAATACTTTTTAACAGGGTACTGCAGATTAAAAGTATCAGAACAACAATAAAAATATTCACATTCTGAGCCATAGAATTTATTTGCTTTAAGGATGAGTCACTTTTAGTTAATATGCTGCGTGGAAGTAGCCCAAGTTAACTTGAATTACTATCCCAATCAAAAGCCACATCTCGCTTAACCCAAATGACGGACTACACACGCGGACTCCCGGCTAAAAAAGAATTCCAAAGAATTCCAACAGTTAGCTCGGATTGTTCCAGACGAAGATATATGTTTGTTTATAAATAATACTCTTCTAAGCTACGTTCTTGCCATTTCTGCGAATCTCGTTGAGGATTGCAATGAAGATGGAGATTGTGATGTTATCAATAATGAATTGCGAGCGGGACTTGTGCCGCTCTAAAATCAGCCGAGTGTGATGGAGAATGCGAGGCGTCTCACGCTCAAATGATAACTGTGCCATTTATGCCATATATGTATCTTAAGTATACCTATGGTTTGTGTTTGGGACTTCTTTTGTTTTGGTTTTCTGATTTACCGTCATTTTGTAGACGTAACTGTTGAGAGTCGAAATTGGAAGTATTCACGGAAGTATCTCATTTGAACGAGTCAATCTTTATTATCCCCACATACGAACTTCCCATGCGTATCATAGCTACATTATGGGATGCAGATCACACACCAATCGCGCATACGAGCTCCGAAATTTTTGTTGCCATTCATGCGATTTGACGATGACTCATTTGCATGACATTTGCTTATATCATTCTCTATTCCCATTCGTATTTTGTATTCAAATTTCTTTATTTTTGCCGGAAAATCAAAACCAAACGTAGCGATACTCTGCCTCGGGCTGAACTTTCAACGCAATTATGTTTATAAAAGAAATCGAAACCCGCAATGAAATCGAACTCAATCGCGGAGCTTTAAAACGGTCAACTACTTTATTTGCTACTACGGATGTGCCAATGATGCGGTACACAGAAAAAAAATAGTAAAGGAAGTAAAGGAGAAGATATGGTAAAAGATTTAAGATTTATTTATACGTAAAAGCAATACAGTGTACTTAAGTCACCTTACACTCAGAAAAAAAAAATTCCTAAATTTTAGGAATTATGGACTACATTGCCAAATTTGAATTTTTAAGGGCACAATGGACTTAAAAGTAAACATGTTTGATTTTTGGCCTTAAATTGATCATTTAAGGCAATACAACTTAAGGAATCTACTATCCGAAAAATAGTCCAGTTACCTTAAAAATTATTTCGTACTAGCTAGAGAGTAGCCTAGGGGGTAAGCAGGTGGACCCACGCGCATGGGAGCCAAAATGGCCCGGGTTCACTTCCTAGCGGTGTCGAAACAACATTTTTTTTTTTTTTTGCTAAAACTTTTTATTTTTTTATTTGCCGTAACACTTTCCCTAATAGTAAAAAACTATTTAACGTAGTTTTTACCTTAAGGAACACTAAGAAACTATAAATTTGGTATGCACACACACATCCTTTAAAAAGCTGTTTAGAACGGCGGCTACTAAGAGCGACTGTAGAGCAGATGTTAGGACTCACGCGTACAGATCCAAAGGTCAGAGGTTCGAATCCCAGTGGAGTCAAATGGAATGTAAGTTTTATAAATAATATCAAATGTTTAAAATTAATATTCTTCTGCTTATAAATCCATTCAACGAGTCAATTCCAAGCAAACAATATGAGAAAAGTCAAAATAAATATTTTTCTTTTTAAGGCTATATTTGGACTAGATTTAAGGATATTATAGCCTTAAATGTCATGGACTTAAAATAAGTCCATGATTCCTAAGCGCAAAAAATAGTCCATTTTACCTTATTTTAAGTCCATTTTTCGGTATATTAGTCCATGTTTTTTTCTGGGTGTAGTATCTCAATTATATAAAAGGGGCTATCTAGAGAAAATACAACGTGCTCATGTTAAGCCTAACTACGAGATAGCAGGTTTCAACAATCGTATTTTATTTCTTCTGTTTTTATTCATCAGAATTTACATAGCTTCAACAACTTGGATACGGTTATCATTAGGTTTTACAACATATCAGTTGAAGTAATTTAAAAATTATGTTTGAGATAATAATCTTGATAATCTGAATATTTGGTTTTGAAAGGGAATTACCAAATTTATCTGTGTGCACCGAACGATCGCGTTCATCAATTTTGACCTTGCTGGCCCTGCTATTGGCGTTTATTGAACCAGTCAGCTGGGGGCATCAACAACACGGCCCGTCCAAATCGCAAATTATTTCGGGCATCAAAGCTGTCTGTGTGTTAGGAAAACTTGAATGTGTATTAATTCCATTTTTATAACACTTTCCCACAACATGCGATTTCCATTGTACGATTTTTAGATTGCCAAATGTTGCTTAGATCACAACAGATGCTTTTCATTTGGTACCTACACACAAAAGTCTTAATAATTTCAACCGTCTAAAATGTGCTTTGTTTACAGTGATGGCTATCGAACCCCATTTATGTATGTACTACAGTATGTGTACCATCCCCCGAAATCTATAGAAGTGGTTGGAGCTCCTTTAATGGGTCCGATAAGCATACATATTTGCCACGCAATATGCAAGTTAAGCCACCGTCGAATATGGCCAAGCAATTGTCCGGTCTGTCGCCGTTGTCTCTGCTTATCTGTATCTGTGCAATTACTCTAATGACAGGCGCATGTGTACGTACTACGTACTTGGGCTTGGAAACACACATGTATGTCGGCCGCATAATTGCCCCTAATGCAATTGGACAATTAGGCAAGCGCTGCAGCTCGAGCGCAAGCCACACAACAAATGCAAATCCGACACACAAATGTTGGCACTAAAAAAAAATACATTTTAATATCAAAACTACAAAATCACGTTTCTTAATGTTAGACTTTGAATTCGATCAGAATCTTAACTGTATTTTGTTAGGTAAAAAAATTGTAGCTGCAATATGTTATCAAAATAATCGATTGATTTTACTACAAAACTATATGTAGGAAAGTAATTCTGAAAATTATAAGTAGTAAAAACAATAATTTACAACCTAAGTAATAAGCTAATAACCCTAAAGTAAAAGAAAATGGTATAAGATTGAACAAATTTTTTTACTGAAAGGGAAAATCACAGCTTAATTTATACCATGAAAATTTGTGTCACCATTTTTGTGAGTGTTTTATGCATGCCATCTAATGTGTCCATATTTCACGTTCCCATTCTACTGCCTCCCTGCCATACATTTTGGGTCACCGAGCTCTAAATAAAAAACATTCTCCACCTCCCCGTGATTCCTCGTCATTGTCAGCTAGCATTTGTCAACTTAGTGCGAGACATTAAATCGCCCCAAGTCGTATTTACCTCGAATCTGACAAATTTGCTTGGTTTGCTTTTAATTTGCTCTCCTTTGTTAAGGCAATTGCGATCGGGCGATAGTGGGTAAGCGGTTTATTAATGTCTCCATTGCCATAATAAAATTCAGGGGAGGGGGCAATCTGGTGCAGGATTTCGTCATTTTGGTAATGTTGCAATAACTCAGACGTGGAGAATCCATTTTTTTGGAAATGCCCCTTAATCGGTGGCTGCCCTTTTGGACGGCCTGGAACGAACCGATTTGAATGTCACGAAACCAATCCAGTCAGACTGAATAGCGCTCGACAAATTGGAACTGGCACGGGCTGGGCTACCGTCCAAGCTGGTGACTGGCCAAAAAACAAGGTAACTACTCTGCACCATTGTTGTTTTTCATGCTGGCCGATCCACGAACGTGGCTGTAACGTGTACTAGATTCGGGGCTTGCTGTTCGCTGTTTGTTAACCCACTAAAACCCTAAGTCAGGTTAATTAACTACTAAACACTAATTTTGGATAATTTTCAAATGAAGGTTCACATCTTATAAAAAATAAATAAGCAACATTGCAACGTTTTTTAACATTCATTTGTTTATGTATAGGTAATAAATAAAAATAAATAAACCTTATTGTTTCTGCAATATTCTTTGTTAAAGTCATTGTTGATACACAAAAATTATAACTATTTTTTTTTTTTTTTGGATATGAAAGCTAAAAATTTAACTAAAATCAAATAAAAGTTTTTTGAGGTAGATATACACAATTTGGTTTTGTCGACCTACATTAATGTATATTATTAAAGTTTTAACATGTTACTGCACAATTTAGAAAGATCAAACATTTTTAAAAAGCATTATAGATATATACGATTAAAATTCACTTGAGTAAACAATATTTACTTAACACCGGAGTGCATGAAAGGGTTAATCGCGGTTAGGGAGAGGGACAGGCGCTTGGAGTTACAGCGCAGCCGCAAAGTGAACCGAATTGAGGTTACCGCCGACAGATGAGCTAACGTTTCACGCATGCCCCGAGTTTTGGGTTTTGGGTTGTGTTGTGGGTTGTGTTTTGTGGGCCTGGGAATGCACTAGACGTGACTCATGTGGGTTCATTCATTGTTACGTAGGAGCTGTCAGAGATGGTGGTGGGCCAAGAAGGGGAGAAAAGGGGCCCAAACAATGCATTTGTTGTTGCAGCAGACTTGGCAGATTTTGCGCAAGGTAAGCAGCTATTTTTACTGCTACGCCACTTCACGGCTCAATGGCATCTAAACGGTAGAAGAAGCGTCGGAAGAAAGCAAAAGTGGGCGCAATGGAAGCCGCTGAAGCACTTTTACTTTTCGCTCCATCGCGTATCTCATAGATACATTTCCAATTTTCCACAGCAGCCAAAGACATGTTTTCCCCGGTTGCTAAACTGGTTTCCTTAGTTCGCTTTAAAGCGTTAATAAGTGAGAGAGCCGGCTGATGTCGCCGGAGAATGATAGGGTGGGCGTTACTTGGTAGATCCAGATGCGTTATATAATCACCAATTCGACGACTTTCGTTTGAAATTAAGTGAGCCCAGCAGAGAGATTTCTCCCACGCTCCCAGATACAATTACCCATTTTTTGGAACTTTTTCTTTTGGTTTAATGTTATTACTTTTCACAAATTAGCCAGACACTTTCCCCAACTCTTTGTCACTACACTGAAAGAAAATATCTTAAAAGAGGATCGGTTGGCTTATTAATTTCTTCAGTAACTTTGGTTTAGACTAGTTCAACGAATGTGAATTTATAAAAATTTAACATATCAGTAAGAGAAAAAATATACATTTCATCAAAGAATTACATTTGTTTTTTTGTGGAAAAAAATCTTCTTCCGCAATAACTGGTGGACTCTACCTGGCTTTGTTTTTGGGTCGACGCTTTTTCGGGGTTTCCTCAACTGAACATGCGAAACTCCCATTGCCAATCTGCGTGTTAATTGAAGGCAGTGTGCAATATTTATTTTAAACACATAGGGTTCAAGGTCTGTGGATACAGTTTATTAACACTGCTCTGCTAACCAGGAATTCAGACAGGGATTTGAAGGGGCGATTATGGATCCTGAGGGCTTAAACGCTTTCTTAACTTTACCATGATAAGTGCGCAATATATTGTTCAATACATTTATAAGTTGCTTTGTTTTGTTTGTGTTAATTGATGGAGAAGTCGCGTATAATCGAATCCATATAAATTCATTAGCATTTAATAAAACAAAGTACGTCAAAAAAAAGATTGTGCTGCTAACCGGACCCAACCCCAAAGAATCAGAGAAACAGGTTTTCTTTAGCGAGAATTTCGATAGACAACAAACCCAAAGGCCAAGTACTATAGAAACAAGTAACGTTCAGAAAAACCCCAGAAATCGTTTGCTAAATTGCAGCGAAAAAAAGGGTTAAACATTTGTAGTATTTTGTATGCAAAAGAGCTAAATCGTGTGGCACTCTTTGCATGCAAATGCATATGAAAGATGCTCGAGGCATCTAAATGATGAAATATGGCAATCGCGTTGTGTATCTTTCGGATACGTAACTAGCGTAAACAAATGGCAAATGCAGTGCACTGGCAAACACATTTTTTGGTCCGAAAGGTAAACAAAAACAAAGGCGGCATTAAGAATGCAGAGGGTGGCAACGCACACTCAACAAAAAGCATAAATAACACACATATGCTCCCATTTGAGGCAACATCTGTGGTTATGTGGAGGAAATGCCAAAAGAGACCCGAAGTCAACTTAAATGGCTTTCAAGTTGTATGAAAGGCAAGCGAAACTAGTTCACATGCTGCCTTGAGCTACTCTATAAATTGCAAACTTATAGTTACAAACTTACAGGGGCTGACCAAAAAAACGATATACTATATATATATGTATTCCGGGTACTTTACTGGGTTTGTTTACAACCAATATTTTACTAAGTATAAATTGAAAAAAATAGTTCAGCTTCAATATAACAAATTGACGGAATTTTTGGAAGCTTAATTTACAAAGTGTACACTATACAACCTATCACAAGGTTGACTTCCTGCACGTCTGACCCAAGTGAAGATGTAACTGGCAAACTGCTCTTAATTCAATTAAGTTCAATCAGTGCCCAAGTGTTTGGCGATTGTTCACCAGGCAAGTGTCTAGAATTGAATTAATATTACAATGACAATAGCAAAAGAGGGGCCAGTACATAATAGTATATCATATGGTTCAGGCCGAAATCTACCTGACTAAAATCCACATCTTTTCTGGAGATGCCACAAAAGTTGAGACTAGTTCATTGACATTTTGTCTACCTGTCAACAAAACAATTTAAGTTTAAATTTTATTAAGCCGGCTCAAGTCGGAAGAGTGGGTGAACAACGAAGAATAATGCCAAGAGTCCGACTTTCCGATTGAGTAATTTAATTTGACGCCCACGGGAGGGAATCGAGGCTATAACAGTTTATTGGTCTTAAGTAATGTAATTGTTTTATTTTTGTTGTGGAAACTCTGATCGTTTTCCATTCTCCGATCGCCAGAACAAGTTTCCAAGGTAGGTCCAAAAATACAACCGCACAAATCGAAGCAAAACTGTTGCCCCCAAAAGCGAGATAAACGTCGAAACAATGGAAAACTTGAGGCAGAAACAAACAAAGAAACAAAGCGGAGAATGAGAGAGTACTAAATGCGAATGCTAAAGACAAAGCTCATAGGTCAGGTCTCTGAGTGTGCAGGGCAAGTTGTCCGTTGGATTCTCTCCGTTTTTCTTGAAGAAAATGCGGAAGACGGAAGGAAAGGCGGGACAGGGGCGGATGAGGGATATGTGTGTTACCTACTGAACTGCAGTTTGCCTTAATGACAGATTTTGAGTCATCAAGGTGTGTAATTACCACTCGACAAGAAGTGAGAAGCATTGGGGACAAGAGCGAGAAAGTGGACCGAGAACTTAACCGAGTGGTCAGATCTGTGGTGTCTACATGGATTAAAACACCACAGATTTTAAGTTGTGTCGGTTAATCAATAATGCTTTCATGCTTATTTTTCAAATGCAGGTCAAAGAAATCTTTTTTCTTAATAAATCTATAATTAATTTTTAGGAAACTGGAATGCAGACACGTTCATCTAACAAATATGTTCTAAATATAAAGTTCTTAAACGCTTTATTAAGTTTTATGATTCAATTGGTTTATTTGCGTTGTTCATAATTATTTGCTTACTTCTTGAAACATCTCTCTTTACTTTAACAACCTAGTAGCTTACAATATGTTTCTCTCAAATTGTTACTAGTGCATTTAATTAAGAAAATAAATTGTTGCAGTAACACAATAAAATTAAAAAATAACAGTAAAAACTAAAAAAAAAAACTAAAATAATAATCAAACGCAGCTCCTGCCTGCATCCTGTGAATACACAATTTGTTCTTGTTATTTAATTATTTTTCTCTCCTATCTTACATCTATAAAATTTTCTAGTACTGATGATCAAAGATTTTTAAAATATTTATAATCAACAAAATAGTCAGATCCCAAAGGTACGTGATGCAAACGCACAACGAGGGGATTTCCTCTGACAACCGGAATTCGCGTCGTTTTCTAAGATTTTCATTATCGCGAAGCCAGCATAACTATGCACTGGGTGCAGAGTTACCTATTCTCTATTCTCAATTGCTAACAAGCAAAGACGAGCAGGCACGTCTCGAGAAGATCGAAGCTGGCTCCGAACGTGACTCACAGTCTCACAGCGATCTCCACTGGCCCTCTCTCTGTCTGTGCTTAAGACCTCGGAGACCTTCGCTATCAGCTCAAGCCGAGCCAATCCAATAGGGCACCGCCAGGAGACCGGTTTCCCCGATTCTTTGCAACCACATTCCATGGAAGCTACACAGAAAACAAAATCATACATTGCATATTTTATCATTTTTTTGGTTTTTTAAAAAATGAATCACTATTATATGCAGACGAAAGCAGAAATACATTGTGAATCTAGCTTGTTTTTACGGTACATAAACAATTTGTAAAGGGATTTTTCCCCAATTACCTGGGATAAAGGGTAATTTATTCAAAACTATACATCAGTTGTAACCGTTGATTAATTTGACGAAGTGCATTTTTAAATATTCCTTTAAAGTAACAAGATAAGAGTTTGTTACCAATTATAGTTAACTTTTTCTCTGTGCACTTTAAGCAGAGCCCCGCCTTCGTTTCAAAATCACTTATGTTTCGTTTCGTCATCCTCGTGTACTCGACTCATTTGGCATTCAAAACGCTTCTTTATTAGCCCAGGCCCATTTACCGGCGAGTTATGCTGCCCGTTCGCACATGCATAATGCATTCAAAACGTCTTTGCCATCGCATTTGTTCTGTGGTTGCAAGCTGCTGTTGCAACAATTGTTGGTTCTCTGTAGGCACTTGCTAAGTAACCTCTAATTAAATTGCAGTCTGCGGCCTTCGCCGGCAGCTTTCGATGCTGAATGGGATGGGATTGGGGTTCTTCTGAGGCGGCTTGAATGGATCGCTTAGCTTTGAGGTCTCTCGTTAACGCATCGCTAGCGATTGCTGCAAATTTGCAGGTGGCTAGAAGATTGCAGCCCGAGTTTCTTGGGAGTTATGCCTTTGGCATTGAAATGGGCCGCTAAATAGTATTGTTTTTACGGCCAAGTTGCAGCGGCGAACGTGCTAAAATAATTTTTTTATGCACAGTGAATGTTAGGTAACAGAACATTTTGTGATTGGTTATAGCAATTACCATTATTGCCTTACTTATACCTCAATTAATTTAATTCAATAAATAACCGATTTACTACCTTTTCAAGATAATATTTAACATACAAAATAGTAAAAAGGAAATTTAATCATTATTTAAAAAAAACTTAGTGTTGTCTTTGATTAAGATTAGGATTAAAATAATGTTTATAGTTTGAAGCGTGTTGTTAACTCAAATTTGGTTGCTTCTTAAATGATTGTTAAAACAATCTGAAAAGATTTTACAGTTTCCGTATCTTTAGTTCAATGTTTGGGTAAGCAGTTTTGATTAAAGAAACCAGAAAGGGTACACCAGTTTTAATATGTTTTAAATAATGTATTTTTAAGGAACAAAATTTAAAACAAAATTTAAACACAAGGCCTCAAGTTAACATCATAAACTTTACAAGTTTCCCTGAACGATTGACAAACAGTTGTTAGCGAAATGTTCCACGTTTCACAATGAGCAAATATAATGGCATATTTAATAAAATAATTACCAGCTATTCCACATGTGCGAAAACTAAGTAAGTGCGATATTTTCTGGCGCGCACAAAGACCAAATATGATTATAACCAAGCGACAACGACAACAACAAAAGCGTAATTAAATAAAAAACGGCATCGAGTCAGAAGTAGAAAAACAAAAATGAAACAACAACACAGCTGCCACAGCAACAAGAACAAAAACAACAACAACAACCGAAAATAGCAAAAACAACAGGGGGCCCAAGTGATGTTGAAAGTCGTTTTGCGGGTTTGACCACTGAGCTTGAGCTCCCCGCTCTCCGAGAGCGGAAGGTGGAGAGCGGAGAACAGATAGGCGATCTGAGCCGGAGAGCTTTTCATGGAAAGAGACAGACTTAGAGCTAGACTTACCAAAATGATATACAGTGGCTCGCAGCTTATTTCAACCAGTGCCCAAGAAAAAATGTAAAACGCTGTGTCTGCCAAACTAAGACAGATATTGAAATAATTCAAACGCAGTTTTATAGCTTTGTGCTTTAACTTATATTTCACCAATTCTAACATTTTTAGGTAATTTATTTATATTTATTTTGAATTAAAAACTAAAAATAACAACGTAATTCAATGTCACAGCTTATTTCAACCAAAAGCTTTGGGTACCATTTTTCGTGAAAAGTGATTTCTAATTAAGTTTTTCTTCTTCTATCCTGTTGATTTAATTGTTAGCTAATTTATTTTAATTTTAATGATTTTGGATTACACTGGAAAAAAAAGTTTTGAACGATTTACAAAAGTCGCTTCTCTTTCGATGATTAAAGTTCGGAAATTGGCCTATTACACTATGTAAAAATTACAAAATGTAGCGGAATATTGCTGAAATGGTTAATCTTAGCCCCAGTGGTGACGAATCCATAATAAATCGCCCCGTTAAAGATAATCGGAGGACGGAAAATGGCCAAATTGTTCCGAAACAAAATTATTTCTGAGCTGGAGGAGGGACTAAGTGTCCGCAAAATAAGGGTTAACTCGGAGATATCGATTCCAAAACTGACTTGTTTTGTTGGTAACGATGTGGGCTACAAACGTTCTATAGAAACCGTCAGCCGAATTCGACGAGATCATCGACGAGATAACAATTAAGAAAAACTTAATTAGAAATCACTTTTCACGAAAAAATGGTACCCAAAGCTTTTGGTTGAAATCAGCTGTGACATTGAATTACGTTGTTATTTTAGTTTTTAATTCAAAATAAATATAAATAAATTACCTAAAAATGTTAGAATTGGTGAAATATAAGTTAAAGCACAAAGCTATAAAACTGCGTTTGAATTATTTCAATATCTGTCTTAGTTTGGCAGACACAGCGTTTTACATTTTTTCTTGGGCACTGGTTGAAATAAGCTGCGAGCCACTGTAGACTTCTCGGCAGCTCCAATTGTAAATTGACTATTTCAGCACTTTGCTTGATGGCTTATTGTTGTTGCGAAACTTTTCAGGCCAGACTTTTGGCTTCCGCGTTGACAACAATAACAATAACCACAATTTTCTCTTGCACTTTAAACAACAGAGCGATTTCTATGGCTTGCCATTAATTTGCGATTAATTGCATTTTCAATTTCCATATTTCACTCACACACACACACACTCTCGCACATTCGCCTTTCGTTTTCCTCTCCCCACTTCCACGCTTGTTGCTTTTGCTTGCGGTTTTTTGTTTATTTCCCTTCCCACTCACTCGATTTCCGCACAATAGAACAGACAAAATTGTGTTAACAATATTTTTTGTGTGTTGTTTACTCGAAAAAACGGAACGCGAAAGAAACCGCCAGCATCCAGCAGAGCAGCGCGCACGTCCGACTCGTTCGGTGGATTTTTGGTCAATAATTTTTCGCATTTTCCACTGTGGTGGAGCCCGCTGCGACTGTGGCGCAGGCAGCGGCAGAGCCGAGAGAGTGAGAGCGCTGGAGTAGCACAGTGGGTGAGGTGGATACATGTTTTTATTCAAGTATACATTTTCTTGTGGTACTCGAAATTTTAAACAGTGGACTTTTATAATCGAAAACTCAAACTAAATGAAAAGTTGTATACGGATTGTTTGTATTAATATGCGCAATTTAATTTGGTTTTTTTTGAATATGCGTAGTAGAGTTAAAAAGTCGTACCTTTAATTTACAACAATTAAAATATTGTGTTCATTGTACAAACACTTAGATATTATTTTGATCTAAAAATAGTGCTACCTCTTTTTGTTAGTTAGTGGTTTAAGCGACCACATTTTGTTGTTTATTTGTTATGGATTTTAAATTGAGTTTGAAGACACGATATCTTTTTCTTAGGTTGTTCATTTTTTCGAACTTACTTTGCCAAACCACCCATTGTACCAAGGCGACAGAGAGTGAGAGCGAGAGAGTCGCTGCAGCTGAGTAGGCGGCGCTGACGTCGACGAATGCTGCGCATGCCTAAAAGCGATTTTTTAACAGCGTTTTAACAGAAAAATGCAAGTGCACATTTTCGCAATGTTGGAAAATTGTGGGTGCAAGTGGATAATTAAGTTTAATTGTAACTAAAGTAGGCAAATTAGATTACTTTGACGTAATTATATGTAAAGGGTGTAATACCTTAAACAAGGTTGGGAAAAAGATATTCTGGTTCCGGAATAACGATTAGGAAAACATTTTGAATTTTGAGGTATCTGTTTGTTTTAAATAAATAAACTCTAAAACATCTTTGTTCTTGTATTAAAGATTAATTTATTAAAAAATGTTCATCAAATTTTGTTTTTAAAATCAATGCAATGTTGGGCATTCCGGTTGTCACAGTAAGTATATAATTCATTTGTTGCCAGAATAATTTCGCCACACTGTTCTTACCACGTCTACCTGGCAACAATGGGCGCCCACAACAAATTCCGGGCAGGTGAAACCGGTTCCCCTCTACGGGTTTTGTTTGGCAAACAAATCGCTTGACTGCTGCAGCAACAGGAAATTATCAGGAAATATGTTTGCCTTTCCGAATCACGAACTATATAAAGGGCGTAGCTCAGTGTAAAAGATAAGTTAGAGCCGACGCCCCCTAATAAAAATGATAGCTTTAAAGCGAACACGAATTTAAGAGGTGTGCCGCCTACTTTTGCCAGCTGCCTGGCACTGGACTGGCACTCATCTGCCCACTGCAAGTGCTTCGTTTTGTTTAATTTCGATACATTCAATTAGCATTTCAATGCTACATTTATTTCAGAGCAGTGAAAGTAAAACGTGGGTGGGTGAGGGGATCACGGATTGTGGGAGGTGAAGAGCGGCACGCAAATCCTATGATTCCAGCGGTGACTCACTGGAGGATCTCGTGCTGCCAGTCCATCAGATTCAGCTGCGGCTTGAAGCGCTTCAGGGGACCTGCAAGCAAAAAGATTTAAATTAGCCAAATAAAAGTGACTTTAATCTACAAAAAGTAATAACTGCAGAGATTTATGATACACTGATCTACTTTTGGCTTGTAGACGAAACTAAGCAATAGGTATTTCAAAGGAGTATATTAGTAGGTAAAAGAAACTCACTTATCAAGGCATAACGCTGCTCCTTCTGCAGAGCCAAGTAGTCCACATTGGGTCCGGTAAGGTGCTGCGCCATCGATCCGTTGCCCACAAGCTCAGGTGTCCAGATCTCGTCCAGCGCCGCCTCCACCGCCTGCAACAGTGTCTTGAATTCACGCTGCAGTGACGCCGCTAGGGGATCCCCGTCAGCCGCACCTGCGAGCTGCAGCAGCGCTTTGCATGTGTCACGCACAGGCTGCTGCTGCTGGGCTATCTTCGTGACGTGGTTGTGCAGCGCATCGATGAGCGCGATGTCTTCAAAGGGGTTGCCCGGCTTCAGGCTGAGCAGCTTGCGTTCGTGCTTGCGTCGGTTTTTGCTCGAGCGGAATGTCTTGCTGCAAGGAGGAAAACGGTGAAAAAGTGAAACTCTGGCCGGGTGCAATGAAGCATCCACTGGCTTACCCGGTGCCTCGCGAAGTGCCGCTGTAACGCGAGGAGTGCAGGCTAGTCGTGTCCGACAGCAGATCCACCTCCTCGAGGTCCACATCCGCATCGTTATCCCCTTCACCGTATTTAGCTTGTCGCTGCCGGATGTCTAGCAGTCGCTGCTTGTACTCCAGGAAGAGCTGCAGGTCGGCGTGCAGGGAGCCCTGTAATTGAGCTCCATAGGCTAGCAAAGCGGGGGCGATTTTTTCCGCTAAAATAATATATTTAGAGTCAATTTCCCACATCTTTGTCATTTAATGAACCGCTTACCCAATGCGTCTCCCTCCTCCAGACCCGCCTCATAGATAGCCCTGCTGTAGAGATGACCCTCTAGCAGCACTTCCAGTTGCCGGTCACGATCCCCGCCGTGCTCCTTCACCAGCTCGTACGCTTCCATGTGGCGACCCTGCTGTTGCAGCGGTCCCACCAGCGACTGGGCCACCTGATCCAGTGGCTCGCCCAACTTTTTGGCCAGCACCAGAACGCGCTGCCAGTCGAGCGTGTGCTTAGCGCTGAGCAGCGCCTGCTGTAGTTGTCCTCCACGCTCGTACATGAGGCTGGCGTTGTCCAACTTTGCATTGGCCCTTAGGTGATCTGCATAGGCCACGCAGATGCTCTTGTGGAACTCTAGGTGCTCCCGATAGCAGGCCAAACCAGCTGTATATAGCCCGTGCTTGCGGATAAACTCCAGAGCCTCCTCGTAGTGCTCCTCTCCGCAGGCAGCCAAATGTGACAGAGCCGAGGAGTGCCTTTTAAGGTGATCATCAATCCGGAACTTGCGATATTCTGTGGGCAGGGCCTTCAGCTCATTAAGATAGGGCAGGAACTCCTTGGGATCCTTTTGGGATTTTTGGGCTACAAAAAGAACGAGACCAAAGTCGTAGGTGCCCAGAGCCACATTGTACAGCTCGTTGACGTCCACCAGATAGAGCAGATATTTCAGCAGCTGATCTGCCAGAGCCGCATCCGCCTGCTTCTCCCGCCAAATGAGCTGCAGAGCCTGCTCCAGACGTCCTAATTTCACATAGGCGGTGATAACAGGCAGACGGAAGCGCTCCACATCCTCCGGACGCGTGGCCTGATCCATACGTTGACCCAACAGCCGACACACGTACTCCACCTTCTGCTCCACCCGATAGTCGGAGGGATAGGTCTGCTTAGCCGCCTCATAATTGCTGGAGTACATGCCCTTGGCGAAATCCTCGTTTTGCAGCTCACTTAGAAATAGGCACAGCCATTGACTCTGTTTGATCTCGCGCAAGAAAACGTCTACGGAGGCCACGAACTGCTCTACATTGTGGTCGAAAATGATGTTCAGGTTGATGCGTTGCTTTCGCAGCATCTGCATCGCTGCCTGATACTGCTTCCTTGCGAGCAGAGCGGCCACCAACTCCAGGACAAGCACACGTGGGCAAATGGCCTCCAAGTTGCCGCGCGGCAACTGCAGAACCACGCGGGCCTCACTGGCCACTGCCGTCACCAGCTTACCACCGCGTTCGATGTTCCTGCTTGCCACCTGGCGGCGATCCCTGAGTCGCACGAAATGCAGCGCATTAAGCTGGGTGTAGGCCAAGTAGTTACCCACCACGCAGAAGGAGGTGACGTCCTCGGCGATACGGTGGCCGTCCAGATGGAGCAGCTGCTGGTTGCGGAGGGTGATGAGACCGCCTAGAAGAGAATTTTAAGTTATAATTGCTTCAATTTAGAAATAAACTTTGCTTTAAAAATAATAGACTTTGCCTTAATCAATAATTTTTATAAAATAAGTAAATGTGTAGGTAATAACCAACCTGTAGAGTCGCTAATGATGTTGAACCACTCGATCTGGTCAGCCGCTTGGGCCAACTGCACATAAGTTCGCTCCACCTTGAACGTGTTATCTGTCTTCAGACACACTTCATACGTGTGCCCATTATTCACAGTTTGCACGTAGAATTCATCCATCGCGTTGGTTCCGATAGTGAGGGCATTAACCAGCCCACTGATCCGCAGGGAATTCTGCACCCGGTAGCAAAGTTCACCCTTCTCGTTGACCTCATCCTCATCGGGCTCTTTGTTAATCAGCAGTAGCCGCGTTGATCCTCCCGAACTGTGCGTGGCCAGCAGGTAATCACCGTAAAAGTAGGTGAGATTGGCTAGTGGCAGTCGGGAAAGCTCTGCATCCGGCATAAGTTGTGTGGCCTGGGGTTCCTGGCCGCTCAGCTGCTGCATGGGCTCGTAGAAGTGCATCCTTCGATCACAAGTGTACACACACAAACTGGTCTCGTACCAGGTGAAGGCGTTGATAAAGTTATCCAGCTGCAGCACCCGCTGGCACATGGGCGGGGGAACCACCGCCCTGGCGAAATCCGAGAGCAGCAGCCGCTTGCCATCGATGACTCCTACGACGCCACTGCGTTCGTACCGATCCACGGCGAAGGCCCAGCGGTAGATCGACTGCTTCCCGCTCTCCTTAAGGATGTGTAGCGTGTGATCGGCTCCCATCCGGGTGTCCCAGTGAAGCAGAGCCACCGGATCCACTTGGTCAAAAATCAACACCTGCTTCAAGTACCAGTGGTAGTTGCCTATCGTGTACAGGTATACTCGCTGCTCCTCCTTCGTAGCTGTCCGTATGGCCAAAATGTCAGAATCCTCACTCCAGCGCAGCTGCACCACAGGCTCCTCCAGCAGATCGAAGGGGAGCACTAGCTCGCGGTGCCTCAAGCCGTTCTTCTCGAAGAGGGCGATCGTGGACTTGTTGGGGAACCGCTGGGGCACGGCAATCCAATTACCCGCCGGACGCCAGGTCACCACCTCCTGCAGATTCGCGCTCTTTTCGGCAGTGTGGTGGAGCTTCCCTCGCAGTCGTACACCTTAAAGGTGCGACCAATCTGGGCGGCCACATAGGAGACCACAAAAAAGGCTCCATCTCCGCGCCACGAAATGTTTACATCCTGGTGGGAGATTACTAGAGGTTAGTATGTGGTCCCCTTAATATTGCTTACTATAGGTTGCCTTATTAAGTTCCTCCCAGTCTTGATTGGTTGAGGGATCTCCTTTCTGTCTTGCAGCCTGCTTTCCCTCGGAGCCGTGGAACTGCGTCTCCTTCTTGCCCCATCCCACGTTGACGAACTGCTGATCCGGCGCCAGCTCTGCGTCCAGCGGTTGTTCCGCAATCACGTCAAAGGTGCTGGTCATCAGCACCACGTTGTGGGTGCGAGTGACAAAGGCAACCACCTCCTGGTTGGGCGACCAGGCCATGCGCTCGATGCCCACCTCGCAGTAGGTGCCCTCGGTGGTGGCTCCTGTCTGGGGGTCGACTAGGAGCACCTCCCCCGCCCCGCTGGCCACGCAGATCGCATTGTCCAGCTGCAGGAACTCCGCTCCCACAATGTCCGGCAGATCGGCAATGACTTTGGGCCTCACTTCTCCGGACTCTTGCACGGCGAAGATCTTGTTGTCGGCCACCACGAACGATGTGTCGGAGGCGTCGCCGTTCTGCTCCGGCTGCAGGAGCAGCTGCCGCGGCTGGGCCACTGCATCCAGCTCCTTGCAATATTGCAGCTTCAAATTGCGCATATTTTATAAATATTGCACGTGTGGAACTGTGTGACCGGGCTTTTAATTATGCTTAAATACTGCCGGTTTGAATTACGGTATTCTTTTATCTTTGGAGTTTTTGAATCATTAAGTTATGTTTAGCGGTTTTCACCTGTTTTAAATAAAACTTGTTCTTAGAAAAGTTTTTTAAAAACCTCAAATGCACTTTCTATACAGAAACTGAATAACACGGTTTTCGCACGTCAAATCTAATTTAACATTTAATAATTTTATTAATTCAAATAGCTCTTATGACGAAATAAGTTAACAAGCGGAATAAGTTTTATAAGTATCAAAATTTTTAAAACTAAATTTAATTTAAAAACAGCTTAAATAAAGCTAGAGCTGCATCTCCCAAAAAGGCTACCTATCTGCACTATCCCTGGCTGGTCACACCGAAAGCCACCAAAAAAATGTTGAACAACACTAGCGCAAGATGGCCGCTCTGCTCTCGTGTGAATTTTTTTGTTTAAATTAAAATCGCCCGTGCTGCGAACTGTTTGACCAATCCCAATAGAACCGATAGCCATGCGTGGCCTGAACTGAAGCGGATGCAAGTGCGGATATGCATCGGAATCAACGGAGGACGGCCCAAAATCCGGAAAATAGAGTCGAAAATTCCACAAAACCAGCAGCCAGTTGTTGGCCAGCGTGCGAGTGTGTGTGTGCGTGAGTGCTTGTGCAAGTGTTAATGTGTATTTATATTCCCCATATCGGAAAGGTGGTGCAAATGTTTATAAATATAGTATTGTACACCGTATTATACATATATGCGTAATAATTCAAATGAAATGTGCATGTGGCTGATGGCTTGAAGCGCCAGCACAGGCAGCGCAGTAAGCAGCGACGTCAGCAGCGCGCCAGCGTCGGATTGGAATGTTAACGAGGAACAACAACAAAAACAAAGCAAAACAGACCAACAAATAATAACAACTTTAGCTGAAATCCAGAAAAACAACATTGATAACTAGGTAAGCCATATGGTTTTTAGTGTTAAGTGTTTGGCTTACAAATTTGTAAGCCTGTTTTAAGGACTCCGCCCAACGCCCTTTTTTGCAGCGTCGCGCTGTCTGCTTCCTTAATTCACTTGTCGCTGTGTGTGTGTGTGTCTGTGTGGGTGTGAAAGTGACGAAAGCTTGCGAAAAAAGGATAACGCAACTCTGCAAACAAAAAGTAACACTCAGTAAATACCTTTGCACAGTTTTTAGCACTGAATAACAAATATTGCATAAAAGTTTGTTTGCCTTTTCATAATGGTGATAATTATAAATGCAGATAAAATTATCAACCAAAAAAAAACTCGTATAAGTACGCATGCAGTGTACGCTCGATACAGTGAACACGACTTGCAATGCAGTTAAAAGTGCTAATAAACTTGTTTAATAACTACACAATTTTAAACTTGGCAATTTTATTGTTGGAAAATAGTGGTTTTAGTTGTGGGTTATGTAGTAAACATTATTAAAAATTCATTGCACCTTGTGCACGGCACACACTGTATTTGTTTTCCTTTTTTGGGTCAACTATTTGCAGCTTCTTTATATTTGTATTTTAATGCTGTTGTCTGAGGTCAACTAGTTGGCTTCAAAACGAAAGCAAAATCACATAAAGGCAATAATAATAATAAAAAACAGAAAATACTACGCATTTTGGTCCAATCAAAGCTAAAACCAAAAACACGTTTTACAACTCTGCGGCGCGAAATTGTTGTTGTTGTTGTGGTTTTTGAATATCAAACATACAGACACCCGCACACGAAGGTACATATATGCATACATATAGACAACAATCGGGCCATGAATGACCAATGCGTACAACAAAAACAACAGCAACAACAACCACAGTAGTAATTAAAGGCAATAACCGAAGCGTGGCGCTTCGTAGTTTTTGTTATGGATTTCCGTTCGTAGTAATAGTTTTGTTGTTGTTTTTTCGGTCAGCTTCTGCGTCGTCGGCAAAATTTTCGTGCGCTGACGTCACATGTAGGCGCCACAAAGCTCCATCTACCTCCCTTTCTCTCTCTCGCACGCTCTCTGTATCCCGTTTGTTTGTTTGTGTATTGCAACATGCGTGGGCGTTATACTCCATCTGTCTCTGTGTGAGTGGGTTTTTGTTTGTACGCCTGTGTGTGTGAGGTCAGTGTTGCGTGAACTTTTTGCATGGGAATGAGCGACTAACTTTTGGCGCCCACTGTGTTCACTATTCCCTTTATTGCGCTTATTACGATTACGAGTATCTCTGCCATTTTCATTTGCGCTAATTACGCCCTTGCATGCCCACTGTATCCCAGTGCTGATTGGGAATGCTAATTGGAATTTGTAATTGTAATTGAGTCCGATAGGCCGTAAACCATTATATCAGAGACTGCGCAGGTGCCTTTCGATCCCCGATAGTCCCACATCGAGAATTGCTTGGGATACATGATAATATCTGATCTTCATTTTTGTGTACCTTTTCTCAAGGAAATTATAATTTTGGTAACAAAAAAAATGTATTTTGAGTATTATAAAGTTTGCATGCATGCATTCTTATTATTTTTTTTAAAATTATTGTGAATATGTTATTTAAAACGCGAGTATAACTTTTTCAAAGCGACCTATAAATTTGTTTTTTTAATAACCCTCTTTTACGAAAAACTTTGTTGTGTGTAGGATTTTTTGTCTGTTATACTTTAACAAACATTTTTTCAAAGGAATACCTTGCTGCGATATAAATGTTTACTTGTGGGATTTTTTATCTTACTTTGAGGAACACAGACTGTCACCAATTAAATCTTCTTAACAACAAAAAGAGATATGGAACAAGGTTTATCTGTGGTGCAAATATATGTTATCTGGAACTGCTGATATACGTATACGTGTTTGGCATTCTTTAAATTATTTCTGCTCTCATTTTGTTACCCACAAATACTTTTTTTTTTACATATTTGAGGTTCTTTTCCCATTTGTTTGTTTATGCTGCTTTGCGGGTATTTTTAGTACACATATCCCTCGCTTTGATCTACTTGCTAGACGGTTTGCAGTGCGAATTCGCTGGGAGATCTGGTGACGTAAGAAAATCTCCTGCCGGTTTTCTCTATTCACAGTTCTGACTTCACTTTGATCCTAATTGCTCCGCAAATATGCAAAAAATTCCAAAAGAGAAAAAGCGCTGAAAACCACGAACTGTGCAACTGCAACTGCAAACGCTGGATGAGAAAGAAACAATAAACCTTTGGATGCTTACAATGTTGCAAAAAAACTGATTCAACAGCGGCAACAAATTGCCTGAACACGGAGACGAAAAGTAAACATGCAGAAGGAAAATAATTTGCCATACAAATCGCAACGAGACAGAGAGAGAGGAAAAAGGGGACCGACAATGGGGAAATTAATTAACTTGGCCTGCGGCGGCAATTAGACCAAATAAATGAAACTGAAAGGAAATCGATCCGAGCCACAATGCTCCAATGATACTGAATGTGTGTTTTTAAACTGCGATCGCATTGAGCTTGAGTCTCCGATGTCACACAGTGCACTGAAGAAAATTATAAAATTTATTGTTTTATTTTTGCTTCTATGATGATATAAGAATATTTTTGATAATATAAGGATATTTGATCTTTCTTAGTATGTATCGGTTTTTAAAACTTTGTAAAAAAACAACTTTGGAGCTGCCATACATAAGACAAATGTATACAAGAGTTATGAAATTATTAGAAAATTAAAATCAGAAACAATACAAATATATTCCACATCATCAGTTACCTTTTTTATGAAAGCATTATAATAACTTCCTAAGAATATTTAAGCAGTTTCTTAAAATTAACAACCCAAAAAATGGAACAACAATCTAAAAAGTAAAGAAGTAGAATACAATTTTTCTGAAGAAGGAACGTGTTGTGTGATAAGCATGAATTTAATGTTTGGTCGATTAGCGTAAATTATGTTTTTTTGCTTAGCTACTTAACAGAGTTAATATTTGTAATTTAGATTTTTCGGTGTAAAAATCGAGGACCGCAGTGTGACTTACTTTCGGCCGGGCCAAAAGCGATACCGCAGCCATGTCTTGAAACCCCAAAATTGGCCTAATGAGTTGGCTAACACATGTTTCGATTTTACTTACACAGCGACGAGCTTTCAAGAGGCAAATCCAAATCGGGGGCCGAAAGTGCAGCAGGTGGGCGATCGCATGCGAGCGTCTAAACAGTATCGCATGCGATAGGGCCGAGAAAGAGAAGAAGCCGGCTCACAGACACGAAGAAAATCAAAGCTTCGCAAGCGCTCGAGAGAAACTCGCGCTCAGAGGTTTCCAGTTCCAGTTTCGGCGGCAACGGCAGCGGCAACTTCGTGCAGCTTTTCATTTGAAAACTTGCAGGCGAAGCGCGCGGTCGCGTTTAAATTCGACAAAAAATAATAAAATCGCTCGCCACGCATGCGCAGCGCAGCTCTTTATCGCGTGTGTGCGAATTGGCCAACACAATTCAATCGATTGCAATTGGCTTTTTGCAATACATAATAACAATAAATTATGACGGTATGCTAAGTGACAGCTTGATAATTCGTTCGGTGCAACACAAAAGGCAGATGTTCGTGATGTAACGCGCGAATTCGTATTGTTGATATCGCTATTGTAAAAATTAATTATACAAGCGCGAATATTTTTTGGCATTCGGAGGGCGCCCCAAGGAAGTGATTTATGCAAATTAACAACAAAGCGCGAAGAAAGTGAAACAAAAGCGGAGAGAAATGAGCTTCCTTTGGAGCTCACAGCTGACGAATTTGACAGTCGAACATATTTTCAAGATATGTTTTAATGATTTGGCTCTGATGGCGCAATGACCTTTGTGAGCGTGGTTTTTTGATTTGTTTGCCATGTTCGGGATGTCCGTTTAATTATGGGTTTGGGTCAGATGTATCGGACATTAGTAGCAATTAGCGGTCGAAGAGTGTCTGTTGTTAATTCAATATTGCTTAAGGCATGCACAGTCGAAATGAAAGATTGTTTTGGGTAGTTAAAAAGAAACATTGCATTTGGCTTAAAGACCCCTTAATTATTTATAGTCAACTGTTGAGAAATTCATTTAAATTAAATACAATCGACCTTCTGTTATATGAACTGGGTTTTAATCAGAAATTAATTAACCATAAACTATTTTCTAGTAATTATTAGATTGTCATCAGAAACTATTCGTTTTACTCGTGTTAGAGGCCTTAAGATTTTTAAGCTCTATTGCACACATGTATGTCTTATTTCCAAAAAATTCACTTTAATTAACTACCTCTCTAAAACGGTATGTGTTTAGGAATTTCATTGCATATTTGGTTTTTCCTCCAAGTCGTGTGCAACTGATGAAGACGATCGCACTGCATATTTGATAGTTTGAAAGTCTCAAATGAAAGTGCCTTGGCAGCGTGTTAGCTCCCCTTCAATCTCCTCAACAACTGCCAGGTTTTCCCCGGGCCAACTTCAATCACAGAGTGCTAATTGTTTTCTCAGGTCTCCGTGGGGATTGAATTTCCCCCATTCCTCTGGTTGCCATTACTGCAATTTCTTCGCTTATTCTTCCATTCTTCTCGCTCTCTAACTGCACATTTTAATCCGATCCCAGATGCATCTACTACGGACCAGAGCTGATCCCAAAATTGCATGAATCACTCGGCTTAAACCCTCTGCACAATCGATTTGCACGCTAATTTTGGCGACGTGCAGACATTCGACTTTGACAAAATAAAAACCGGAAAAAAAGGAAAAAAAAAACATTGTAGGCTGGCGTGTCGAGGCATTTTCAATTTTCCAGCGCATTAGTCATCGCCGCTCTAATCGGCCAAAAAGCGGGGCCTTAAACTGTAACTAGTTTTCGCCAACGCTCTCTGAATGGGAAACTAATCCGGCAAACTTCATCCTGAGCGAGTCCGAGTCTTGGCTGAAATTTGTACCTCCAAACTCCAAGCTGGCTGGACCGAGTGAAAGTGGACAAAAATATAAATTGTGAAAAAAAAAAACTTCAACTGCAGACGCGTGAAACAATTTTTTATGTTTTTCTTGACTCTGTACACGTCTTTTATGTGTGTTTTCCAACCACTTATTCAATTTGCCATTCACTGCACACAAGTGAAGACGAGCTCAACCCTCCGAGTGGCCAGTGGCCACTCTTAACACTGCAATGGCCAATGGCGCATTTCATTTTTATTTGCGATACTCGAAGAGCAGAGATGGGCACGCCCTGGCTCAATTTGCTCACTTGCTCAAACCGTTATGTTTTTCGGGAGGCGCCAGCCAGACGGCTCGCGGCTCGCGTTCAGCGATCCGCGAAGAAACAAAAACAATGCTACAGAGTCTGTAGCAGGTAGCGGAGCTCATCGCCTCGATCCCGAGTTTGCAAAAACAAAATACATTGGCTGAGTCTCGCACATCGTACCCAAAACAAAAACAACTTTAAAGGGATTTGCGTATTCTCTTTGCTCGCACATTCTGCGGCGCATCGCGACGGTGGTGGCTGTTGTTGTTTTTTTTTGGTCTGGCCGACCTGCTGCTCAAACCGTTAGATCTTGTGCCCATCGCTGCTCGAAGAGTAAGCAAATACTGTAAACGATCAAATGTCTGTCTGTCCGTCCGTCCGTCTGTCTGTCCGCACAAACATCGAGATCTCGGGAACTATTAGAGCTAGAACCAAATTTTGCACACAGACTTCTATGAGCAAGGCGCAGATCAAGTTTGTTTCAAAACCTGACCACGCCCCTTTTTACGCCCACATACCGGAAAAAACTCTGTGGTGTCCACATTTTTAGTGCTAGAGAAAAGTGGCCCTTACAAATGTTGTTCGTGTTGAAAATATCTACCCAAATATCTAAAATTTTTAAAATCTGACCATTTTCAAGAAATTGTGTATACAACTGCGTTGAAAATTTTTATTGCGCTCAAAAGTAGGCAAAACAATTTTTTTTTAAGAGAGGGCGCTTAAAACTGATTGCGCATGAAAGTAGGCTACACATTATTGAAGAGGGCTAGCTAACTGTTTTTAAAGAGGGCAATGAGTATCGCAAATTTTATAGTCGGGAAACCCGACTATAGCGTTCTTTCTTGTTCATTCCTCGTTTCGGACTCGTCATTTTCTTTTAATGCGTGCCTGGCACGTTAATATAATTGTAAAGCTTAAGTTATTAATTAATCCCCGAAATGGCCAAAACAATGGTGAATGCTAAATGCTCTTTGACTTTAATTAAATTGCTGTCCATTCGGGTTTTGTCCAGGGTATAGCTGATGCTTGGGGGCAGGGTATTGAGAAACTTTCACTGACTGCTTGCCAAAATGATATATGTGCAACAGGTACTGCCGCCGGCAATGAAACCGAGACGAGCCGAAGACGTACGCAGCTGAAAACAGCCCGTTCCGAGGATATCCGGACCAGCAAACTCTCGCATTTTGACCAGGCCCAAGACCCAACCGCGACCCATTGTCTTTAGCTCTTCTGTTTTGACTGGCTTTTCTCCACCTCTTGTTGCCCACTTTGTTTCAGTCAGCAGCGAAGACTTTTCGACTTTATTTTGGTTTGACTTTGGATTTTCATTTGGCATTTCGTCAGCGGCCACCAAAACTCGTTGTGTCATACATAATTCTGTTATTGTTTTATTTAATTCGTTTTTTTTTTTGTCTTTTTGGGTGCGCTTCTTCAGGCAACCAAACGCTTTTCCCACTCTTCACTCATCGTGCAGAGAATTTCATTTGGCCCCGGGCCCTTTGTGGGTCATGATAAGCAATCACTTTCCACGTGCCCAATTCTGGCCCATTTGCATAGTTAATTGTGAGTTGACATTTGCCTAGAAAACTTCTCAACCTGCTGACTACGAAAGTGAATATGCAGTGAGAGTTGTGGGGGATCGCAAAAAAAAATTCAGTTGGGAATACATACTTTTAAATTGCTTATTCCACACTTTAAGGGTCCTTATATGTTACTTACATTCCAGGGGTAATCTGGTTAACGATTTTTAACAAAACCCATTTTTGTTTAAATTTCACAAGACGAACCAAAGGTGTCTTTCCATACACAAATTTTCCGAATAATTAACAACCCAGTCTTGCTTACAACTATATCCCATTATCGGGTCTCATGTATCTCTTTCACTCCACGAACTTTCCCAACGTTTGCCACCTGCCAAGGGTTAGACAATAGCTCTCTCTATCTCTTTATCCCTCTGCTTACTCCTCTGTCGACGTCGACAGCGAGGTTCCCACGCCCAAACTATTTGCACAATATGTAGCCAGAGCTCCAGAGCAAATTCCAATTCAGTTCAGGCAGCTCGTTCGTGTTTTCCCAACCCAGAGAAATAAGGCAACATGGAATGGCAACTGATTTTGGCCCAACCAGCGTTTTCAGCTGTTTGTGGAGCACTCAAAGCTATTGTCGACTATTCCAGTAAGCCGCTGACAAACCGTTAATGTGGCGAATTGACTTGCTGAGGAATGTCAAAAAAAATACAAAAAAAACCTTTATAGATGCCAGAGAGTTGTTATTATTTAGTGGAGTACCATGGATTCGCATTGAATCCATTTTCTGCTTCTTTTTTTTCTCTGATTTTCTATCTCTCCAGGCCTGGCTTTTATTTCATTTGTTATTGTTTTTTTTAGCTTGAATTTTCTCTTTAGAAATTTCCCATTTGCGCTTCTTGCTCGCCATTATTTGCCCCGGTCGCTTCCCTATTGATTCCGCCCAGTTCTCCATTGTGGCTACCTCAATGCTGGCCGATACCAAATCGAAGCGCTTGCAGAACCTTAATTAGTATTATTACCAACGAAAACAATTTGCCGGGCATTGTCCATTTCAGACTGGGCATTAGCCTCGATTTTAGTTCTATGACAGAACGGGGAGTGTGTTTTTTTCTTTGCTGTTTGCATTAGCTGCTACTGTGCACCAAAAATGGCTTCCGTTTGAACTACCTCCTATCTGCACACTACAAAAAATTAATTTAAATTGGTCGTTAGAAAGAAAAGATTTGTACAAAAAAAAGGTTTATTATTTGCATTACCTTTTGTACAAATTTCATGGAAAAAGGTATTTTATAAACCAAATGAAAAGTGTGTATTCGCATTCTGAAAAGAATTATGATAATTGTAAGGTTATTTTATAATTTTTGTTAAAAATACAGTAGGTACGTAGGTAGTTTTCTTTTAAGCATTCGTGGAAGAAGTGTTCTTAAAATACATACTTAAATACGAGGTTCTAATCCAAATCCCCATTGCGCCATCGAGAGCAGACATAAGGTTAGTGAAAAAGAGACAAATCCAAACGCGATCTGTCACCCAAAGTGAACGCAATGCCGGAACATGGTGACAACAATTAAGATAACCTGCGATGGAGTCTTCATCCAGTCCAACTCGTACCTCATGCCCTCGCCGCCCAGCGGAGCAGGTGCAGCAGGATCGGCCTCCTCGGATCGGGCACTGAAAGCAACTTCCGCATCCACATCCAATTCGAACAACGAGAGCGATAACTCGCAGACGAGCAGTGGGAGTCAAACGGCCTCCAGTGCCAGCAAGCGGTCTAATCGATCGGTGAGTCGGAGTCACCGGGGACCGGGAGCGCAGGACACGAGGCGACGCTACTATTTCGGCAGCAAAGACGTCTACTGGTGCAAACAGAGCAGGGAGTCGTCGGCCGCGGGAACGGTCTCGGAATCGGGATTGGCTCTTTCGCGTAGTGCCAGCAGCGTGACCCACAAGGAGGCGGCCACCCACGCCACCCACACCGGTGGCCAGGTGATCTCCCGGGCTCGTCGCAAGCCCATCCTCCTGTGCAGCAGCCTGAGCGCCGCCTATGCACCTCCCCGCCGGCGGGAGTTCTACTTCTGCGACAAGTATGCACCAAATCAAGGACGGAGCACATCCGAAACACCCACCTCCACAGCCAGCTCCACCAAAAACGAGTCCTCCCCGCCCATCGACGCAAGACTGCTGAACTTCCTACGCTGCGCACATCGCAAATTCCAGGCTGCCAAAACAAAGTCGGAGCTCCAACAGACCAAAGATAGATCCCAGGGCAATTCCCGGGAGAGGACAAAGAAAAGTGGACAGCAGTCGTCTCGCTCGCTGCCACCCATCGCTAGCCCTGAGGAGTGGTTTGGTTAGTAAACATCCAGATCTGTAATGATTTTTAAATATATTTTAATAGCAGGACATGAAGTTTAAATTACATTTGTTTAAACAACTTTTCTTGAACCTTTAATCCATTTAATTCAGTTTTGATTAATTATTTTTTTTTTTTTTTTTTTTTTTTTTTTTTTTTTTTTTTTTTTTTTTTTTTTTTTTTTTTTTTTTTTTTTTTTTTTTTTTTTTTTTTTTTTTTTTTTTTTTTTTTTTTTTTTTTTTTTTTTTTTTTTTTTTTTTTTTTTTTTTTTTTTTTTTTTTTTTTTTTTTTTTTTTTTTTTTTTTTTTTTTTTTTTTTTTTTTTTTTTTTTTTTTTTTTTTTTTTTTTTTTTTTTTTTTTTTTTTTTTTTTTTTTTTTTTTTTTTTTTTTTTTTTTTTTTTTTTTTTTTTTTTTTTTTTTTTTTTTTTTTTTTTTTTTTTTTTTTTTTTTTTTTTTTTTTTTTTTTTTTTTTTTTTTTTTTTTTTTTTTTTTTTTTTTTTTTTTTTTTTTTTTTTTTTTTTTTTTTTTTTTTTTTTTTTTTTTTTTTTTTTTTTTTTTTTTTTTTTTTTTTTTTTTTTTTTTTTTTTTTTTTTTTTTTTTTTTTTTTTTTTTTTTTTTTTTTTTTTTTTTTTTTTTTTTTTTTTTTTTTTTTTTTTTTTTTTTTTTTTTTTTTTTTTTTTTTTTTTTTTTTTTTTTTTTTTTTTTTTTTTTTTTTTTTTTTTTTTTTTTTTTTTTTTTTTTTTTTTTTTTTTTTTTTTTTTTTTTTTTCTTTTTTTTTTTTTTTTATTATTTTAAACATATAGACCAATAAATCTTCAAAAAACTGATTATATCAGTTAAATTCAACTTCACCTCATTTATTCTTTAATCTTAAATTGGCAACGACCACCTTGAATTCTGCTGTTAACCTTTAGCAATAATTTTGAGGATTCAAGTGAACCTTTGAATTTGTGAATCATGATGTAAGAGTTACTTGCATGAGTAGATTGAATTAAAAGTAAAGCTAAAAGCTTTAAATTCGCAATGTTTTTAAACATCACCCTTACTTCAAACAAAGCTTTTCCTTCAGTTTAAAGAACTTTAATTAGTAAATTAAATTTTTTCAAGTATCATATATAATATTAGTTGAAGTAAGTTCTAAGCAAACCCTACAAATTCATATCTCCAGCAGTCAACGACTCAGCCCTGCTCCCAATTCTTATGGCTGGTGTTGCAAGCGGGCCGCAGATTGAGTTTCAAGCCACTCTAACCGTCCGAATTCTTTTTTCCGTTCGCTGACATTGGGCCGGGGTATTGGATTATGGTCTAACCGTTGGGCAATAACTGGCAAAAGACCCAAGCTCCGTCGATGGTGTCCAGTTGCGGCTGCTCTAAGACTGAAGAAGGCAAAGGAATCTTTGGCCACAGAACGGGCCACCCACTCCGCTCAGGGTCAACCACATGAGGCAGCTAACCGTGTAATTACCAGATACATGTTTTTGCACAGGTGTAGTTTTCCCCGTGTCTGCCACTTGGCTTCCTTCTTCCTGCTTGCGGTTTTCCTGCTGCTCATCGCCTCGCATGCGATATGCAAATGTCTGGGCCCCTGTGAAAACCATCGCCACGCCATTCATGAGCGCCTCGCGTTCCATTCATGGCTTTTTCCCATTTTCCCTCCCTTTTGGGCCAAAACCCAGCCACTGACTGACTGACTGACTAAGGTTACCTTTCTTTCGGCCTGCACTTTCCAACTGCTGGCAACACAATGGCCCAGGAACCACCGGCAACTGTTGACTGACTTTGTGCAGGAATGATTGTGTGCTGTGTGTATTTACCTGTCGTTATAATGAATAGAGTGTGAGAGAGTTGAAAACTTGGTCCCCTCCTCACCAGTGGCTGCTCTGTATATATGTATATTTGTTTATGTTAATACCTCGCCACAGGGTAGTATAATTATTCAGAGAAATTGGCAAGAAACAGTTGAGCAAAACATCGCACCCTGTCATTTATATAGTACACTACATGTTATTTCGGTTACTTTTAGTCAGAAATATATACACAAATTTCGTAAAAGCACCATTAAAATATTCATTGCAGATTAGATTGTTTTTGTATAACAAATAATTCTTATCATTTTAAACTTATGCACTCATTCGGGTTTTTTTATGATTATTTTAATTCTTCTTTTTGAATATTATTTATGTCGTGTTCTTTCAAAGTTATCAAAAACATGATTATACAATAATTTAGTAAAGCTTAGACTGGCTGCAAGTGTGTTTGAACTTTCGTTAAGAAAAATGTGTTTTCCTTTGTTATTTTTGCAGAGAGTTTGTTCTTCACTAACTCACACAATAAGGAAGCTCTACAAAAGACTCTCACGTATGTACTTGTTAGCTGGAGCTAACACCTACAAAGGGTGCTGAACTGTTTTCTTTTTCCCAATCTTCTGCCTACAATTTTGACACAAGGGTGGCATTGAGGGGCTGTCATACAAAGCTAAAACTAGAGCGTTCATTCTTAAGAACGATGTGAAATAATCGTTAAACATCACTTTTATCAATCAACATGGAAAAAAGAAAAATAAGGAACAAGCAGATTAATTTTTGTTGGCTGATTAAAGAGTTAACAGAGATTTTATACTTCAAGGGAAAATTATAATATTGGTTTTTAAAGAATTTATTTATTAATCTTTATTTTACTTTTAAACTAGTGCCTTAGGGATTCAAATTTAAATTAACCAAACGTCTTAAAAACCAAAAAAGAAATGTAAAGCCTATTCTTTTTGACACATTTTCCCGCTGTGCATGTTCGTTGCTTTGGCTAATTAGTATTACCTCATCGAGTCAGTTGGATTGCTGCGCATTTCATTTGACTTTGCTCAACACCCACAACCAGTCTACAGTGCATTGCAAAAATATACGTACTCGCATGATGTGTGCGTTGAACTGCCAATGGCCAATGAATCATTCAATTTTATTGTTTGCACTTTTTTGCGAACCTTTGAAAAAGATTTTTGCACTCATGTCCGGCATATCAGCGTCGTTAATTTTAACTTTGTGCATTTTTATGAATATTATATTTTGAATATTTAAACAACACACAAATCTCCATGTTCATCTGCCAAGCATTGTTTATTCAATTGAGAAGCGGTTGATTTATATTTGGGGAGCGTGTTTCACCTGACGGCCTCCGCCGTTCCCTTCCTTTATTTACCTTTTTGTTTACGAATTCCAAAGGTAGTTTATGTTCGCCTCGCTTCTACGATTCTTCGCCAACTACAACTTAAACACTTTATTAATAATTTGTGGTTGTTTTATTTGAGATTTTGCAAGAACAGCGATTTTTGGTTGTGTATTATTTACACTCGGTATTTGCATTGCCAAAGCCACAGGTGTGTGGCAACACCTGTCGATACCTGCCTATCACGCACATGCACAGTCGTAGATGTAAACTCCATTATGTGCGGGGGAATATACTATACTATAGTAATTGGCCTGTCACCGGCGTTGACTAATCAAAGGCTCCGAGTCACTCCCAGCAATGACAGCTAGAGTGAGCACAAGCTTTACATAAGATAGATAATACCTTTTCAGGTAATTTCAAGCCAATAATGTTTAGTGTTTATACTCTGTCAGAGGGTTTAAACAATTTGCTTAAGCAGGAAACCGGATTATATCTGATCCTAAACAGGAAATATATTTAAGATTAGTTATTGAGTTCGTAATTTCTAATTTATTTACTTAATTACTTTTTTAGCTTCTTACATATAATCCAAATATATTTGTAAAATCCGTCACTCAAATAAACCATTTAAGTATTTAAAACTAAGCCCAAAACGAGAAAATGTATATATTCGATTAAATATCGTACAGTATTTTTAAAGTAGAAAGTAATATAACTTTTATTTACCGAGTATGTCTTGCTTCTTCGTATTTATTGTTATTTACTTTTTTTCTGACTCACTTTCTGAGATGTGAGACATTTTAAAGGCTCAGTTTCAGCCTAATATATGACTCTTCCTGAGTCAAGGTCAAGCCTGGAGAAGCGAAAGTCCGCGGACTTTGATCAGGCTCAATACAAAGACTTCTGTCGTATTACTGAGAGCAACCACACAGATGAGCAAAAAGTATTTTTAAGTTCTTATGAAAACTGTTTGCACTTAAAACTTTATGGTTTTACATTTTTATGTTTTTCAAAAGCAATAAGTTCAGCTGATATATTACTTTGAGTGTCCGTAAATTTTTTAAGGGCTGCAAATAAAAATCGTTCACGAAAATTGTAATATTCAGACAGAGGAACATAATAATATCGAGATTTAATTGCTAGTTCCCAAGCGTATAATATTGTTATTGGAACAGTTCAGTGTTTGTTAGTTAGCCTTTTAATACATGATGTTAAACAGTAACAAACATTTATTTAAAAACGAGAAACAAAATTTTTTTTTAATGTAATCTCATACAAAGTTCAGGTTCGATTTATCTTGGACGTACCGGACTAGCGTTAAATTTTGTATTGCGAACGAACGAACAATCGAAACAATAAGCGACGCGTACACAAATATAAAGACTATTGTCTGAGGGTGTGACTTCAAAGTTCCGGCCAACAGGAAGCCGGTGACGATATGGCGATGACTGTGACTGTATGACCGAATGCAATTGCTGAACGGATTCTCGCATTCGAACAGTCATGCTAAACCAATTTAGCCAGATAGCCGAAACTACAGTTCGCTGCGAGTGGCGGATGTGACTTCAAATAATTTACGGGCAAGGTCTCGGGCCTTTGAGAGCGGTAAACTGACCTGCACGTGCCCTCCTCCTCCGCTGCCAACCTGTCGCTATTTAAACAATGCCCACGCCTCAGCTCCTCACTCACTCCCACGATAAATCAACGTCCCAGAATGAGAATTTAATATGCATAAAGCGTTTCCGCCAAGCGAGCGAGATTCGCTAATGAAATTTGCATAAAATTAAGAAATTTAGCCCCTGGAAGAGGCATCACTGCCTAAAACAGCGCAATTACAAGTAATGTAAGCTCGAGAGATGGGAAAAAACGTGTACCATTTTTGGGATTGGCCAGAACACTGACAAAATAAAGTTAAAGCCTAAATTAGATTCGTGAAAAAGTAAATGAGAATTGTTTTAAAAAACTAATTTAAAACAATTCTTTCAAGTTAATGAAAATATTCCTAATTTAAGAAACATATTGTTCACATTTTTTTTTCTGTGTGTAAAAGATTTCTGGGAAGTTATAAGCGTTATAAAATTGACTCATACCAATTTCAAAACCATGTCCAGGGAAACAGTAGCTTCAACCCTAAAAGTGCGCAGTAAAACGGATTTAATTATGCCCGTCACATGCAAATGTTTTACATTTGGCGTGTGGATTCGCTCGATTCACCCGATTAACATGCCATTTGTGTCCATTTGAGTCACTAAGTTGAGTGTTGAGTGTGTTGACCAACAATTAGCATTGCACATCTAAAGTGGCTTATGCAATCGCAGCTAGTGGCGAACTGACTTGACTGACTGATTAAATAAACGTGCGTTTGGCCTCAAATATATCACGAGGGCGGCTTGGGCTATCTGGAAAGTAAAGCTTAGCGATCTGGCAATGCATCTGTTTATATCAGAGAGAAGATATCAAACTGTAAAGTAAAATCTTTGGAAACGTGTTTCAAACATTCTTTGAAAACGTGTTTCAAACATTCTTTGAAAACGTGTTTCAAACATTCTTTGTTATTTAAATGGATAAGTTTTATAGTAGAGTATGACAAACTTTTAAATAATCTTTTCAATTTGTCATAAGAAATACACTTAATGTAATGATGTAATAATAGAATATGCTATGATATAAAAATATGATATTTTATGAACTGATTTTATGTGAGAGAATATGATCAATCTCAATCTTTTCGAAACTTTGGATAATTGTAATTGATATTGGGGCTTTGAAACTGTCCCAGGTTTGTGAAATAAAACATGAACTTAGTGAGCTTTGTTTCACATATCCTACCCATTATATTTTTTAATCGTGAGGGAAACATTTTCTCAGTGATACTGACTTGCAATATTCTATCCAATCAGTTTGATAATTGTGTGCGGTGCCATAAAATAAGTTACATATTTGACCAGCTTATTGCAATGGGAATAAATAATATAATTAATGAAAACGACACTGTCAATATGTGTTGTGCGGAGGTGTGATAAGATTAGATGCTTTTGGCCTCATTATATCAGCAAATAACAACATCAATTGATAAAGCCCAAGGGAAACCAACTAATGTTCCTATTCATTTCTATTCTTGCAGACGAGGAAGCCCTAGCCAAGGAGTCGAGCCAGGAGAAGAGCCAAAAGAGCCAGAGGCCCGAGCAGAAGCAGGCGGAGAAGGAAAAGGAACCTCTCTCAAGAAAGGCGTCCGGCGAGGGCGATCTGATCACTGTTGAGATCAAGCAGGGACCGCTGAGGAAGCAGAACGAAGCCGGCACGGCTATGAACAGCCACGCGACCGCCACGCAGAACGGACAAACCACGGTCGTCGGACACCATCGCGGATTCTCGCAGCCGTCGGTGACGGTGGCCGCTGCAGCGGCGACGGGCAGTACAGCCGGCGATCCATGGTTCCTGCAGACCACCGGCCATCAGATGCCGCCCACCGCTCCGCTGCGGCACAACAAGCGTCCTGCCCCCCAGCCGAACACGGTCTTGGGTGCGGGAGCCAGCGGAACGGCAGCCGGATCGGCGGTGGGGGCGGTGCTGCTCCACCAGCAGCAGCTCAGCCAGTCGCAGCCGCACATTGTGCCGCCCAGCATACCGCCGCATCACCACCATCATCGCGAGAACAATGTGGTAGGTGGTCACCTTGGGTGCAGTGGTCACTGGAAAATGGGGAATTTTTAGCTTCAGACAAACTAATTCGATTCATATAAATAGTTAAAAAAATTAACACAATTATTAAAAGTGCACAAGATTTCTTAAGTTTAAAGGCATTTTTATTTTTGTTCAAGCACATTTAACAATTAATTGTAATTGTTGTTTAAACTATAAATTTTAACTTACATAATAGTAATAACTCACAGTTGACTCATTCAATTACGAAGGTCTAAACTTTTTTGATTATTGATGAAGGCTAAGAATTCTCCTTTCAAAACCCGAGAGACCACCGTATCTACTTTTATTAAATTGCTCTACTGACATTGCTCTTATTTTTGTTTTTTTTAGCATCCCAGCCAGGCGGGAGCGGCAGCCGCTTTGCATTTGTCATCGCATGCGCTTAATAGTCATAATTTAATCAGCAGCGCCAGCAATCATTCGCCCAAGTCCCCCAGCCAAACGCAGCAACAACAGACGACAACACAGCAGCAGCAACAGGCGTCCCACAGCCTACTGTCCACGTTTGTGCCCGCCCCCACTGTCTCCGCCGTTCAGCCGGCGTTATCGCAGCCTGTAGCCGGCACAGCCGCCGCAGTGGCTGCCGTTGCCCAGCAGCAACAACAGCAGCACCTCCAGCTGCTGGCCAACTGTGCGTCCGGTGGAGCTGGTCTGATGTCCTCCTCGCTGAATGCTGCCCAAATGGCGCTGCACGGCGCCGAGCGGGCGCTGCCGCCAAAGAGTCTGGCCCTGAGTGGCAGCCAGCACGGCAGCAACATGCTGCTGCACACAGCCACCCAACCGACGCAGGCATCCCAGCCAGCGGCGGTGGTGGTCGGTGCCAGTGGCAGTGGATCCGCCGGCATGTCCACCTCGCTGCACAGCTTTGACATCAACGGGGGCGCAGGTGGTACAGCGAGCGGCGTGAATGCGAGCAGCGCGTGGTCCAGCGGCTCCACCACGGCCATGAACCATGCCTCCCTCTCGCCCACAGCTATGGCCCCGCAGCACGGTCGCTCCAGATGCGAGGTCAAGCTCAATGCCATGCCGTAAGTAAATTGCATATTCTAGAGGACCACAACCTTTACCTTCTGCTCCATCCCTAAGGTGGTTTCATGGCAGCATAACGAGGGACGAGGCGGAGCACCTGCTGCAGCCCCGTGAGGATGGATTGTTCCTGGTGCGCGAGTCCACAAACTTCCCTGGCGACTACACGCTATGTGTTTGCTTCCAGTCCAAGGTGGAGCACTACCGGGTGAAATACCTGGAGAACAAGCTGACCATTGACGACGAGGAGTACTTTGAGAACTTGGGGCAGCTGGTGGCGGTAAGTTTCTCGAAATGTGAACAACATATCGTTTTATATTCCATTTTTACCAACCGATTTGTCCTTGCAGCACTACGAAGCGGATGCGGATGGCCTGTGCACCCAGCTGATCAAGTGCTTGCCAAAGTTGGGGAAACAAGAGTTCTGCATCAACTCCAAAGATTTTGTGGACAAGGGCTGGGTGATTCCAGAGGCGGAGCTGCAGCTGCGCGAGAGCATCGGCAAGGGCGAGTTCGGGGACGTGATGCTGGGCATATTACGCAACGAGAAGGTGGCCGTCAAGATGCTGAAGGACGAGGGGGCCGTGCAAAAGTTTCTGGCCGAGGCATCTGTCATGACGTAAGTGATCTAGAGATACTTTTCTTATTCCAATTAATTTTCAACGTCTTAACTGTTCCTCAGCACACTGGAGCACGACAATTTGGTTAAGTTCATTGGCCTGGTCTTCACAAGCAAGCATCTGTATCTGGTTACGGAGTATATGAGCAAGGGATCACTGGTTGATTACCTGCGATCGCGCGGACGACAGCACATAACCAAAAAGGATCAAATCATTTTTGCCTAGTAAGTAGCCTAATACGAGCCCTTTTAAAATCGATTTTAACCAAATATTTTGCGTAATTAGCGACACTGCCTCCGGTATGGAGTATCTGGAAGCCAAAAAGGTTGTGCACCGCGACCTGGCGGCCCGCAACGTCCTCATTTCGGAGGACTGTGTGGCCAAGGTATCGGATTTCGGTTTGGCACGCGAGGAATGCTACAATCTGGACGTTGGCAAGCTGCCCATCAAATGGACGGCTCCAGAGGCGCTCAAAAATGGGGTGAGTTTAAAAGGCAAAGCACCAAACTGTTGCGCATCTCAACTAAAATTCTTTGTCGTACCCATTTAGCGGTTTTCCAACAAATCCGACATGTGGAGCTTTGGCATACTGCTGTGGGAAATCTACTCCTTTGGACGCGTGCCTTATCCCAGAATTGTATGTACAGATCTAAGTTATTCTCAATTGCTACGAATCTACATTTTCTTGTCTGTTACAGCCATTGGCCGATGTGGTGAAGCACGTCGAGGTGGGCTACAAAATGGAAGCGCCGGAGGGCTGCCCACCAGAGATCTACGAGATGATGCGCCAGGCGTGGGATCTGAATCCCGCCAAGCGACCCACATTCGCGGAGCTCAAAGTGAAGCTGCAGCTGCTAAACAATGCCACTGCGTGAGGAGACACCGAATGATTGACGCAGTCGCGATAAGGGAGAACTAGAACGGATTGTTCAGACCAGCGGTCAGCAAAGCCAAGAGAAGAGCCAATTCAAGCCAGAAATGCGCCAGATCCGAAGCTGAAACTTACATGACACCGATACTGAACGCAACAATTTTTCGTACGATTATATACAAACATGAATATATAACTACTTTACAACAATTTATTTACATATATAATTTATGGAGTAAGTTTTGTAAGCCTAAGCGAAGGAAAGAAACCCAACACAATCAAGCAATGTTAGTGAGTTGCGCCAGCTTCCGACATATTATTAATTAATAACCAACCGAACGGACTACTTGAGAGGGAGAGGAGGAAGAGCAGGAGCGTAGCCTACCTACTACTACCTTTAACTACCACAAAATTATGTAATGTGTATCTGTAACTGTAGCTATTTATTAGTTAACTCCTTGGATCGGAATCCACTGTAACATTTCTCTTCTATATTTTTGTGTTATAGAATACGCATACATATGAGCACTTCCTCCCTTGGGAGTGCCTGTCTA
Source organism: Drosophila oshimai (assembly GCA_018150695.1). Taxonomy (NCBI): domain Eukaryota; kingdom Metazoa; phylum Arthropoda; class Insecta; order Diptera; family Drosophilidae; genus Drosophila; species Drosophila oshimai. Next base: position 126,486 of record JAECWM010000051.1, on the reverse strand, counting down.
AGCAATTGTTTATAGGGTGTTTCCATTTAAAAATCTTAGAAACACCAAGTTTTATTCGAGTTCTGTACTCTTTCTGTTAACCGTTTCTGTTTGTAGCACAAAACTGAGGGATGACCACAAAGAACTTGTCCAACAAGTCGTTGAAAAAGAGATCACGCTGAGAATTAGTTAAATTTAGTTACATTTATTTGTATTTAAAATAAAAAAAAAAAAAATTATGCAAACTGGGCAAGCGAAACCTAAGCTAAAAGAATAACGGAGGCGGCTGCGGCCACGTGTCCTTAAACTCAAAAAAAAAAAGAAAATTAAAGAGAAAAACACTTGTGAAAATATGCATTACATTAAAACTTCTACATATAATACAATACACATTAACTACGTATTTAGCATATGAATCGATTAATAATAATATACAAATATAAATTATTACGCGCAAAGTTCGTGGATTTGTTCATTATTCGGTCCATTCTTCTAACAAGGAATCTCCTTCTCTGTACTCTAATCGAACCGATGCAGCTAGCGGAAAGGCAAAGGAAAATTGTAATTTATTTTTTAAACGTACCCCGTAGTTTACTTATTACCTAATGCTTATTTAAGTGTTCCCCTAAGAAACTTGTACATTTAATTTTTGATCAAGCGGCAGCCACTTTGCTTTAACACTTAATTTTAGTATACTTTATGTAAAACACACCACCACACCCCCTCACATAAACACACGTCCACATGACATACATTTAATTAATTTTAAAGTTATTATTTTTTTAAACCACACATCAATTAATAATGTAAAAGAAATGTCTATGCGATAGCGAACCCCAGGAGAAAACTACACAAATTTGCACCATACACAAAACTTAAACAAGGTGATTAAACGAAGGCAGAGAGTTCTAAAACTTTTAATAAAAGTAAAGAATACAAGCATGAAGTGGATGTTGCTTTCTTTTTGTTTTATAAGGGTGCTAAAGGGTCGACCAGAAAATGTGCAACATTTAATTACAAAAATCAAAGATCATGCTTTGATGAATATTTATATTTCTGTATTTTTTATTCGTTTCAGTAACATTATTTTTTTTCATTAAATTCCTTAAAATATTTTTAAATTATGCGGTTTTAATAGTTTAGAGACAGTTTTGTTAATTTTTGTCAATTACTTTTTACAGAACAAACTCGAGTCGATACAAAGTCTTAAACAATTTGGATTGCAAACTACTTTTTCCACTAACAGACTGGAAATGAGAATATTACTATATAACACGGACAGGGACTTATTTCTGCAGTCGCCGGGTGGCTTTGCGGATGGGACGACTCTCCGACGTGCTGGGTGGTGGGGCAAACAAGTTTCCGGCGTTTGCCTGCTGGGCGGGACTGCCCCCGCCAAAACTGTAGGCTCCTGCCGGATTGCTAGCTGCCGGCGATGGGGCTGGACTACCAAAGACATTGGGCGCTGGATTGCCACCAACGCCACCGAAGCTGAACGGCTTCGCTGTGTTCATGCTCTGGTTACTGGGCGGCGAGGCGATGCCGCCCGCAGCTGCTCCGCCGAACGAGAAGGGAGCGTTGCCAGCTGTGGTGCTGGCGGTGGTGCTCTTTGGCCCACCGAACGGAAAGACTCCCGGCTTGGGTTGGTTTTGAGTGGCGGCCACCGCACTGGCAAACAGATTTCCACCCATATTGGGTGCTGCGCTGGCAGCGGGAGCTGCTGAGGTGTTCCCTCCAAATGCAAAGGGTTTGGCGGATGGGGTTGCTGCTGCTTGTCCTCCAAATCCTCCAAAGCTGGTCGCTGGAGCGGGAGCTGCTGATTGTGTGTTGCTATTGCCGCTGGCAAAACTGAAAGTTGGCTTTACAACTCCGGTGTTGGGACTTCCGAACATGTTCGTGCCGGCAGGCTCCTCCTTCTTGCTGGCCGCGGCAAATGAGAAGCCCCCAGCTGGTGATGCTGCTCCTCCTTGGGTTCCCTGGCTGGTGTTTCCTCCAAAGTTAAAGCTGGGCTTGCTGGCGGGGGTGCCAAACATATTGGTTGCGCTTGGTTCCACTGTCTTTTTGGTCGCTGCAAAGGAGAATCCTCCTGCAGCTGGCGAGGCAGGAGGCGCTTGCTGGGCACCACCAAATGTAAATGGTTTGGTGGCTGCCACAGGAGGACCCGCTGCTTGGGTGGCTGATCCGCTGCCAAACATTGGTGTTGTTGACTTCTGCTGAGCTGTTCCGAATCCAAAAGCGTTGCTTGAAGGTGCTGCAGTTGGTGCTGCAGCCGGTGGTGCACTCTTGTCCATGCCACCAAAGCTAAGAGTGGGCTTAGCTGCCGAGCTGTTGTCTCCACCTCCAAATGCAAACATTGACTTGTTGCCACTGCTTCCAGGAGCTGCTGCTGCGGCTCCTCCAAAGGCGAAGGGCGTGGCTGCAGGTGCACTCTGACCAAACGGGTTGCTTTGGGTGCTTGCTGGAGCTGGTTCTGCTGGCTTTGTGGCGGCAGCACCTCCAAAGGTGAAGAGATTCGTTCCTGCCGCTGGTCCAGGTGCCGCTGTTGTGGCCGCAGAAAAGCCGAATGGCTTTGGAGGCTCTGCTGATGTTGCTGCTGCTGGTTTAAAGGGGCTGCCGAAGGTGCCGTCCTTATTTCCAAAGACAACCGGCTTAGTTGGCTCGGATTTTGTGGCCACAGGTTGAATAACGCTTCCAAAAGCATTGCCAAGGGTTTGGGATGGGTTTCCACCAAAAGGCGGTGGTGCTGCTGCTCCAGCTGGTTGAGTAGAGGTGGCGCCAAAGCTGAATACTGCCGGCTTGTCTGCAGCTGCTCCACCAGCGCTGTTTGCCAGAGGTCCAGAGCTTGATTGGCCAAACGCAAACATTGGCTTGGGTTCCGACGGGTTTTTCGCACTGCCGGTGACTGCGGGTGTTGCTCCAAATGGCAATACCATTGCTGTGGTGGGGCTTTTGCTGGTGGCGGTGCTTGGAGGAATTGAAATCGGCTTGCCGAAACTGAACGAAGGCGTAGTCGTTGTGGCTGCTGTAGTCGTTGCTGTGGCTACTCCAAAAGTAATGGCAGTTGTGGCAGGTGCTCCTGAGATGATTGTTGTAGTGACCGCTGTCGTTGTGGGGGTATCCAGTTTGAGTCCGGAGGCAGCGCTTACTGTGGGTCCTGTGACAGGCGGTTGTCCGAACGAGAATGCGGGCTTCGAGAGTGATTCAGTCGCGTTAGTAGTAGAGGAAGCATTACCAAATGAGAGTGTGGGTGCAGCTGTGGATTTCGGGCTGCCAAAGGTAAGCAACGGCTGAGCTGATGTTGAGCTGGGAGCTAACGGTGTTGCAGGATTAGCTGGTACGCTGAGCTTGGGCACGATTCCCGCTGCTGGTGCGGGGGCCTTGTCGGTGGTTTTTGGTGATACTGATGCTTCCGTGGGTGCTGGTCCAAACACAAGTTTGGGCACTGGGTTGGTGGTATTTGTGTCTGCCGACCCTGCTGGCTTGATCACCTCGTTACTTAAAATTACTGGCTTGCTAGGCGCTGTTGTTATTTTGGTCGCTGTGGAACTTGTGGTCGTTATGGTTGTTGTTGCAACCGGTACAATAGTGGGTTTAATTGGTGTTGGCAGCGTCGCAGCAGCTGGCGCAGGGTTATCTATTTCGTCCGGCTCACCCTCGTACAGTTCGCCCTTCAATCCACTTAGCATGATGGCCAGTTTGTTTTTGTGTGTGCGCTCCACGCTGGGGTTTTTAACGCCTCGCATGGAGTTTTGCTGTTTGGGTTTTACAAACTGTATGCCCGCATATTCCCCGGCCTCCACATCCGGGCTGTTTAGATCCTGCCGCGGCTGATCTGGCTTTGTTTGCGACTGTCTGGCATTGAAAAGCGTGAGCTTGGGCTTGCCTGCCGCAGGAGGAAGTTCCGCTGACCGCTGGTCTGTTCTAGGCTGTGGTGGCGCTGATGTCGTCCTCGATGGAGGCACTGGTGGCACAGCTGGAACGGGCATACTTAGTGTCTTGCTGATGGACTCGGCATCACCTTTACGCTGACTTTTGGCCACATTTTCGACGGGCGAGCTCTCCGGCGAGCCTCTACTCGCCGTGGACTCGTCGTTGCTGCGCTGGAAGCTCTGCTGCATATCAAACAGCTTGCGCTTGTTGCTGTGACGCCGGCTGGAGCTAAGCGAGGATGCAATGTCGTTGTTGTAGCTGCAGTTGGGCCGCTTGGCCAGCTGCTCTGGCGATTTTGTGGGCGAGGTGCTTCCGTTGGAGTGCAAATGCTGCATTGGTGGCGCAGCACTCAGAGATGTCGGAATATGTCTGAGGGGAACGGCTACGGTCAGCTCTCTCTGCCGCTTGAATGTCTGGTGTTGCAGTTGCTGCAGCTGATGATGGTGGCGGTGATGGTCCACAAAATCTCCTCCCACCCGTTGGCAGCTCCTTTTCGAAAAGTCGTGCGGCGACGGCGCATCCTGAAAACAAGCGAAGCCTGAGCTCGAGTCTGTGCGACAGGATTGCTGATAGCTTGAACTTACACCACTGTTGATCCGCTTTCGCGAGATCTCCTTAAGCTCCTCCAACACACTCCTGGTGGGTTCGCTCTCATGCTGCGGCTGCGGCGGGTGCAGAATGGGTCGGTTCTCCCGCGACAACTGCTCCTGTTCGCTGGTTTTATGCACCACCCCCACCAGAGAGTTGGAGCGCAGCAGGCTGGGCAGCGTGTTGCCGGAATAGAAGCTGCGCTCCGGCGGTGCAATTTGCGTCATCGAAAGTGCCGGCACCCTCGATTTGTAGGGCAGCGGTGAGGCGGGTGTCCTGCGTGGCTGCGTCAGTGGGTTGTACAGATTGCTGGCGGACATGCTGCGCTGCAGGCCACTGCGTCCTCCAAGGCTACTCTCATGGTATCCCACTATCCGGGAGGCCAGTCCGCTGCTGTGCACATCGGCAAAGGTTCTGTAAAAAAAGATTGGGATAAGTTTAAAAGTAGTCGCAAACAAAGGTTTATCACGATTAAGTTATTTAAAGAGTCAATGGAAAGTCATAACATGATTAGAGCAGGTGATTAAAGCTTTAAATTAAACTTGTTAACATCTCGTTTTAAAAAAATTCTTTTGAAGTTATAATACATTAGGATTCTTAGTGAAGTGCAGTAGTTTCACCACATGATTTAATTAGGCCCCAAGGTCCTGTAGCTTTCTCACCTGGGATCCAACTGACTGAGGTTCAGTTTTTGTCGCGACATGCTGCTGTTTGATGTCGCCGTGGCCGTCGCCGTCTGGTTTAGCATGGATCTTTCTGGGCTGCGGGTGCCATTCAGCATGCTGCTACCTCTCTTGGGACTCAGTCCCCTCAGGAAACTGGCGGGCGAATGACGATTGCTTCTGCATAAAAGAAAACACCTCCCATTAGCATACGCTCAGCAGGTGGGCACGGGTACTCACATCAGCGACGCGTCAATCCGCGTGGAATCCGCCATCGGCGACATGCTGCTCAAGTTAAAGCGACGACGCTCCATGCTGTCCAAGGTCAACAACCGGTTTTTTCACGTTGCAATTTGGCGATGCAAAACACTTGTGGTGGGGCGGACTTAGCGACACTCCAGTGGTTGTCCGAGGTAGTTTAATTTTGCAAAAAACTAATTTTGTTTAGTGCAATTTAAGTCGAGTGTCGAATTTTAATGAAATTTCAGCTGTGTGCCCGTAGCTGAAGCGCCAAAATTTACCGTAGCCTGGCGCACGAAAATATACCAACGCCTTGTAAAAAGGGCGTTGCCAGATTGGAAACTTATCGGCGCGGTTGCAATTGATTAGTTATTGGTTTTTTACGCTGAGGCGCCAGTTATCGAAATTAAAAAAATAATTTCACAAGCTAGGTTTTTTTTTTAAAACTAATATTTACTAAATTTGTATAGGCGAAACAACTTCACTCTAGTGCCTCTGCCACGCCATTGGACTTTGCCTTCAAAATGTGAAGCTTGGATCGCAGATGGGCCTTAAGATGAGTGTTGCGCTGAAAGTTCTGCTCGCAGATGGTGCACCTGTAAACGGAATTTGATTGGCTGTCGGGTTGGGAAAACCATTGGCAGTGCACTTACGAAAAGGCCCGCACTCCTGTGTGTATCAGTTCGTGTCGCTTGCGTCCGGATGCCGAGCTGAAGCTTTTGTCGCAATGGTGGCAGTCGTATGGTCGGGCATTTGTGTGAACTCTGGAAAGGAATATCGGATAATAATGCATTACTTATTATAAAAAACAAAAAAAGTATTAAGCAACAACAAGCAACTCGACAGAGCAAGCGAGTTCACTCACCTCTCATGGATGACGCGAGTGGTGCTGTTGTGGAAGGACTTTTGGCAGTAGCGGCAGGCGTAGGGCTTCTCGCCCCTGTGCACGATCCGCTGGTGCAGCGACATAAGGTGATCGGTGTAGAACCGCTTGCCGCACTCGTTGCAGGCAAAGTTCTTCATGCCCGTGTGCCGCAGCATGTGCAGCTTAAAGTTACTCTGGTCGGTGAATTTCCGGCCGCACTGCTCACACACGCAGTCGCGCTTCCGCTGTTGCCGCTTACGCTCCACGATCTGGTCCTCGGTCATGTTCTTCCAGGTCACGTACAGCTTTTTTCGCTTGGGCTGCGTGGATGTCTCGGCGGGGTGTTTATTCTTTGTGCTTCCCCTGGGGCGACCTCGTGACTTGCGCGTCAGCACGGGCCCTGGTGAGTCCGCAGAGGAAATTTCAGTAGATTCACCATCATCCTCATTTTCATAAATATCCTCTAAATCGTTGCAAAATTCCTCGTTGTCGGTGCTGCCGTCGCAAATGGTTTCAAACTCTTTTTGGACACTTGTGATCAGGGTTTCAGCATCTTGCGCCACCTCCTCGCCCACTCTAATTTGATCCTCCCCGTCCTCGTCAACATTTTGGAACTCTTCAAATAACTCCTCCTCAAACGGATCGTCCAAGTCGTTATCTGGAAAAGCTAATGACAACCTGTCCACCTCAGCTTCCTCCTTAATTTCTACGTAGTCCTCGTCTTCCTCAAAGTCTGTCCCTTGGTCTTGGCACTCCCGTTCTGGAGTCCTGAGTCCCTGGAGCAGATCCACCTGCGTTTGAATGCACCGTTCCCGGAAGACGATAGCCTGGTTCAAGTCGAGCAGGCAGCAGGCGCATATGCAGCTGGGCAGCTTTGGGTCACTATTGAGCTGCAATTAGAGGACAATGTACACAAAATATCAGGAGAATACGATTTAATTTGATCTTACTATGGCGCCAGACACAAGTTCAATGTGCAGCAGCAGCTTGGCGTTCTCAATATTGAAGAGATTCTTGGCCTTGGTGTTGTAAATGACGCCTCCGCAGGTCCGGCATTGAAGCGTCATTTTGTTGGTTGCAAATGTGAAAAATGCGAGTTTTATTTGAATATAAACAAGCAATTGTTTGGCACACGCACCATCTTTGTATGTGTGTATGTATAAGAACAGCTGTTTTGTTATCGGCGTTTGCGATAACTGTGGCCTACATGGGGGGCGAGGGGGGTTTACTGCAATTTTCCAATACAAAATTTAAATGGACTTTAAAATATAAAATAATATTTATATAATAAAAAGGACATTTAATATATAAATTACATTTTGGCAAATAAATAATAAAAACAATTGTTATAACCCCCCAAGAAGAATTTGTGACAACGCGCATGTCTCCAAAATTAGAGTGACAGCATAACCACACACATACACGATTTGCATGGAAAGTAAACAATAAACAATTTATCCTAAAATAGAAAGACTCAAGATGCGCATTATAAACTGTCGCATTTGCGCTGGAAAAGATGCTCCAATCAATTTATTTGAACCTGGAAACCGGCATCTCGTTCGTCAAGTTCATTCAGTTACTGGAGTAGAGGTAAAAGGAAATGAAAAAGTACTAAACCTAAGACTTATTTCCACATTATACATTTCAGCTATCTTACAAAAAAGAACTCTCCAGCCAAATGTGCCTGGTTTGCCTAGGTGACTTGGAGGCAGCCATTAAATTCCGTCAGCGGTGCATCATTTCCGAGAAACAGAATCTGGAAAAGATTGATTCCCCCATAAAGAGTGGCCCAGAAGTAAAAGTGGATCATGAGGAAATTGATGACTCTCAAATCGAAATGTTTTTTGTAAAAGTAGAGGATACTGAAGTTGTACTAGATGAATCAATTTTAAACCCGGTTGTTAAAGATCTTCCACAAATTGTTAAAAAAGTACCAGTACCAAAAAGTACCATAGTTCCAAAAGCAATTGGTAAAGCTGGTCCATTTGTTTGCCCAGATTGCGGAAAGTCGATTAACAACAGAACAAACTTTCTGGAGCACCAGCTCAGGCACACGGGCATCAAGGACTTCCACTGTCAGTTTGGGTAAAGTATTATTTTTAAATTCCTGACTTTGAGTAGGTTGCTAATACCCCATTCTTCATTGGTAGTGATTGCGGGAAGTGCTTTGCCACGCGCAAGGAGCTGACACGGCACAGCCGGTGCCACACGGGTGAAAAGCCCTACGTCTGCATGTACTGTCCACGTCGGTTCTCCGACTCGAGTTCCCGGCAGGAGCACCATCGACGACACCGCAACGAGCGCCGCTTCCAGTGCGAAATCTGCGAGAAGAGCTTCGTCAGCTCCGGATGTCTCAGCAAGCACAGGATGACACACGTTGGCGAGCGGCAGCACTAGTGGGCATCACATGTTTTGGGCCAAGTGTATTTCAACTCACCTTTGATTTTCCAGTTGCTACGTTTGTCAGAAGCACTTCCAGCGGATCTCGCACCTGACGGCCCACTATGCCACCAGCATTCATAAGGAAAAAGCTGAGCAGGCAGCTTGCCTCTAAAATATAAACGAAGCTAGTCATTATTTAATGGTATTTGATTCGAGAATCCGTGTTATTTGCACGTTCTTTGAAACTAAACTATTTAAGCACAAACGACGTTAGACTCAAACTATTTTCTTACGAGCCATTCTTCCATGTTTTATGGCACTGATTAATGTTAGAGCTTTGTCAACTTCCAGTTCTTAATAAAATGTATACCTGTTTACTGGTTTTTACAACGAATATTTGTCTTTCCAAATTGTCACGTTTATAGTACGAGGAAAAGTGTAATTTTTTCTGATTTGTACTCTGTTTATTTACAATATCTATTCATATAAACGAATTATATTAATTGCAAGTGTTAAGACTAGTAGAACTCTCTGGGTTCGTTGGCCTGGTGATTTCTAATAGTCTGTTGGTGGGTCATCGTGCCAATGTGCTGCTCCAGCTGGTGTTTGCGTGAGAATGTCTTGTTGCAGGGCCGGCAACTGAAAATGAAATAAACGTTAGGTTGTCCAGGCTTCTTAAAAGTCACACGGCACCTACATGAAGGGTTTCTCTCCCGTGTGGGTGAGCATGTGGTTCTTCAGCACGTTGGAGTAGGAGAAGGATTTGCCGCAGGTGGAACAGGTAAAGGGGCGCTCGTTTGTGTGAGTTCTGGAAGAATAAAAAATAAAATATGATTTAAAGTTCCTCTTAAGTAATAGACGGTTTACCTCTCATGGCGAATGTTGGAGCTGCGGTCTGCAAATGAGCGGTTGCAGTATTTACACGTGAAGGGCTTCTCACCGGTGTGCACTCGGATGTGGCGATTCAGCTCGGAAGGACCCGCAAATGTTTTCCCGCAGATTCTGTAGGGAAAGGCCATTTACATGGTTATTATTAAACAAACACAGGTGAACTACTATGGGGTACGCACTCGCATTCGAACGGCTTCTCGGCCATGTGGCGACGCATATGAATGTTGAGCGCTGCTCGCTTGGAGTAGATATTTCCGCATATTTCGCACATGATGTTCGTGGAGGACTCTTCGGGTGAGGACTTGCAGCCCGGTTGCACCGACCCCAGCTCCTGGCTTTGACTGCGTGGATGCACGGTTCCAGAACTGCGTGGACGTCCACGACCGCGCTTGGTGTGCCGTGTCTTCCGCACCTTGGTCTTGCGGCAGCGCTCGATGGGCTCGTAGTCGCTATCGGTGCTATTTGGCACCAGCAGGTCATTGTCGTCCAGATCCTCTGCCACGTTGCTGATCTCGTAGGGCTGGGTCGTTTCCGCAATGCCATCTTCCAGGCGCTCCTCCATCATGTCCATTTCAACATCCTCCTCCTCCTCGCCGTCGATAAAGTCGTTGGCTGCCTCGTAAATGTACTCTATGTGGTCCGCCACAATGTGCGTCGCCTCGTCTGTGGGCTCCGACTTCATCTCGGCCTGGTATTGGTCAAGAGGAACATAGTTTAGAGTGGCTCTTGTGGGTGGTCCACTAACCTTGACAACATTGGTGGCAAACGTCCGCTCGCTCTCCTGGCACAGCTCCCGGAACTTGTGGGCGCTGGTCAGCCGCTCCACGCAGCTGTAGCACAGCATGCTGGGGATGTTCTGCAACGGCACCAGCTGGAAAATCAGAGCCATATGCCAGATATTAGCCTCGGAGTGCGCACACTTTACAGGTGCCCCGTACACATGTACCTTGATGCTGCCCACCTCCTCTATCTTCCGCACCAGATCCCGGCACTGGTCGTTCTCGTCGTCGAAGAGCGGCGCCATCGCCTCCGAGTTGATGTCCTCTGTCAAGCAGATCCTGCACAGCATGTACTCGGGCATAATTCGTCTTTGCAGTCGATAAAATAAACAAGCGTTCTTTTCTGTGGACAAATTTTTTTGTGAACTAGGGATGTGACTTATTATTATAATATTATAACTCGATATATGCCTCGATATCAATATATCGATTTTTTCTACAAAATGTCCATCCTTACATTTAATGCCGCACGTGCGGGTTTTGCTTTGTTTACGACGCTAACAAATTGAAAAAATAACGAGAAAGAACAAACCAAAATGGATGAGGTCGATGAGGTAATGCAGCTGGACGACATCCAGTGCGACATTTGCGGAGAGCGGCGCTTCCAGGAGCGCGAAGGTTACTACTACTGCGTCGAATGCGGCACGCAGAAGGAACGGATGCAGGCGGTGGACCTCACCGCTGATGAAAACTTCAACGACACCGCCGCCGGCAGACATGCCACCAGGACCATCCGCCAGCCAAAGAAGCCCTCAAATACGGAGGACACCGACATTACCTCGTGGGAGTTCTACAACTATGTGCTACGCGGCTTCGTCCAGGAGCTACTCAACATGGGCGCCAAGCCGGAGCTCAAGCTGATGACCCTGCATGTGTGGACGGCGTACATGGCCCGCATGGAGGTGGCTTTCTGCAAGGGGACGGGACTGCCCAAGCTAAATGTGCGGGCGCTGCCCAGGTGGGTGGGATGCGTTTTTAGATATCTCTTTGCTGGTTGCATTTACTAAACAAGTGGTAAACTCACATTTCGTAACTCTTTTCTTGCAGAGATGCCCGGATCATTTACAACCACACGAGAGCAAAGCTCAAGAAGGGCAGGAAGGGCAGCGCAGCAACTGACCCAAGTGACGAGCGCGCCAAGTTCAGATTGTGGAACAAGACCAAGGTACTGAATGCTCAACTAACAGACTTTATTGCACTTAAGAATAGTAGTATACATTGGGGAACAGCAAGGGCAGCAGCAAGAAAAGGGTTCGTTTGTTAGCTCCATCTATTGGTCCCACCGATGTCTCCTCCATTGACACGGAAGCTGCGATAGGTAAAGGTTTTCAGTGGTTACATTTTAAGGAAATTATTTGGGATAAAGGTTATTGTCATTAATTTCGAAGATATATTGTTATTATTACTTACTTTCAACGGCTTCTTGTGGAGCTCCTGGGGCAGGCTGTCCATAAGCCATTGCCAAGATAGCCAAGCAAATTAAAACCACACGCAGAGACATATTTGCGTCGAGCGAAGCTGCTGAACTGACATATAGTAAGCGATGTTAGTCTTATATAGCAAAGATCGACCCACAATATATGTAAATTGCATAATTACCCCGCTCGTTAGTTGGGGTCCATTCTCAAGTTCACTGACTCTTATCTCGTTTGGTTTTTCCAGCGCAATCTGGACGCCTCGGGCGTCGCAAGCAAACCGAGTGTTCCCTCGGAGTCTGAAGGAGAACAGAGTCTAGGCCTGCAGTGGTCCTGGCGCGCGCGCAAGTCCTTTAAGCGCAAGATGCCGCTGAAGCATTTGGATAAGCACAGCCTGGACACCAAGGGCAGCATGATGTGCCACGGTTTGACACCCATGGCCAAGGAGCTGACCAGCTTTGACCGCAACATATTCTGCCTGAACATCTCGAAGTTGTATGTGGTGTTGGGAATAGCCCTCAACATGGTTGAGGACGATTTGCAGCTTACGGACCTCTTGCGGTTCATTGACGAGGAGCACCTGACCAGCCGATACATGCTCAGCTATCTGCCCGAAAACGTGGCCGCCAAAAACAAGACACTGATCAAGGAGATGGAGCTAAGCCAGTTTAAAGACAAGTGCTCCTACAAGGTACTAATCCTTATCTAAATAAGTAGAAAGCTGATTTACACAACAAAGACTACAGTTGATTTTATATTTTGATTCTTTCAGTTCCTGCGACGTCAGATTGGTTATATGTCGCGATTTCTCAACCTGACTGATTTTCAGAAACCGAACACACTATCGCTTGCCACGCGCTTCATCCAGGATCTGAGCCTTCCTCCTCAATTAGTCAAGTACGTGGGTACCCTGATTGATGTGTTTCCGCCAAAGTTCTCCTTCGCCCTTAGTTCCTATCAATATCCGCCCTTTGAAGCCAGGGCAATGGCCTACGTACTGTATGCCATGAAGTTGCTCTTTGGTTTGGACGGTTTTAAGGAGCAAAAAATATCCGAATCAGCCACAAAAATCAACGAACACATTCTTGAAAATGGCAAAGATGGACACCCCCTTATCTTTGTTTTCTCCGAGTGGATGGAGTTCGTGGAGCAACGTAAACTCATAGTTTCACATTACAACGAGAGTTTTGCCCGTCGCTTTGGAGTGTCCACACACAACGGCAGACAGGTGGATGACATGCTGGCCATAGAGCGCAAACAGAAGGAGCAGGGGTATATATTCGAAGAGTTGAAGGGAACGCCGGCACTGCAGCGTCAGTACGAGAACATGACCCACATAGTCGAAACGTTGCTAAGAGAGCAATTCGGCGAGTCTAGTCTAGAAAGCATGGACAATGATCGGATTGAGTTTCAGCCCAGCTCGACGCCCGCTCACACCTACTTTAAGAGAATCCTACTTCAAGACTCGCGGTCGGATGGCGCTCGTTTGGGCCGAAAGATTCATGACTGCATGCGCGTGGATCACTCGGAACGTGACATAGAGCCCTTTGTTCTGGAGACCAATAAGCTGAGCCAGTTTTTAGCGGAGCAAGGCATTAGCCTGAGGCTGGAGGAGGTCGGCTGCCAGGAGGGCATCCAGAATGTGGGGATATTTAATTATCTGATAAGTAAAAACGAACGGATCCGGGAGTTTCGTGCCAACTGTGACGTCAAAAACGAAACATGGATTAATGAGGTAAGGAGGAAGGAAAAACGACCGGTTTTTCGATTCTGCGAGCCCACTGGAACCTATGGCGGCCCGTATATGGCTAGGATGGAAAAGCGTCATGGCAGGCGAGAAGAGCTGGAGATATTGAATCCTTTTTGGAATATTAAGAAAACTCCCAAGTACCTGATTAAACTGGACGATAAGGAGATACAACTCGACACCCTAAGCTCTCTGCAAACCTTTGAAGAGGGAAGCATGGATGCGTTGAACGTGCCGCTGGATCAGCCACGTCGTCATCTTGAACGAACGCAGATGTCCAAAGATTTCGATATGGAATCAGTTGTAAAGTCAGAGGACCTAGATGATATGCCGCCAGTCCAAAAGGAACTATTACTACATGTCTCCAATTTTGATTGCTGGCTTCTGCACGGCTACACACAACAGATTCGGGAGTCGGACAAGAGGGAGTTGCGGACTCACTTTCCCCACTCATTTCGCTGGCTGCTCGATATCTGTGCCGCCACCATTGGTGTGGCATGGGATGTCCTCTATGAGCAATTGCTTGTAGTGGAGGTGATGTTTCACCACGGCATCCGGGACTGGAGCAATCACGAGGAACTCCTTCGCATCCAAAACAATAATCCAAGGAAGGACTTTCGAACAATGGCCAGGCTTTACAAAGAATTTTGGTAAAATGTGATTGCGTTCAAGCAGTACCATCAGAATAAACAACATACAGCTCATATAAAGATACAAATGCTAAAGATAGTCCTAAGACCTGCAGTTATCAGATTAATAATGACGAAACTAGATATTCCCTCCCTTCTTATTTTAAGTTAAACGATGATGTAAATGGTCTAATATACAAATTCCGACTAGAATATAGATCGAACAAAAAAAACCGTAAATAGTGATATAATTTATACCATTAAAAATGACAACCGGGCGATAGAAAGGAAACTAAGGAAACTCTGGTAGAATCTTACTCGATGATAGTATCGTAAAAGCCATATCAAAAGAACAAACATGATTCACCATCTTACACTTACGAACCCAAACAAACAGCTAGGCCTTGAGCCTAGTAGTAGTAAAAAATAAGATAATCATTTAATTTAATGATAATTTTTGTAATCACAAGACAAAGTAGGGTATTTTTCAGTCAAGCAGAAATCAACGTGTCTATAAACAATTAATTCCAAGTTCTGTGAAAACTGTTCCCCACTTTGAAAACAGTCTGTCAAAAACGCTCTACATAAATCTGTGACTTTGAGGATAATTGACGAAGACTTGATGAGTTTGGATTGGTTCACGTAAACATAAAAATTATATTTTTTTAAGATAATTAAATCCGACTCGTCTGTAAATTATTACTATCGTTAATGTAGATGTAGATGTGATCTAGTCGAATGGGTAACTATACATATGAGTATTTGACTAAAATTACAATATCTTGTAAACTAATAATGTAATAAATATTTATTTAAAATTCTATCGCCTTGGCCGCCACTGTAAGCGCGAAGGCACATTAACATCAATATCAATAGGCAAATTAGCGTTTATCAGAACAACAACAATGACATTAGCAGCAACAATGCGTGTCGCGGTTTTGTTTACAAAAATCTTCACCGAAAGAGAGCGCGCCGGCCCCACGGTCATCGCAAGTGAGAGAAAAAGAGAGGGAGCAGTTGGGGAAACAGTGCTGTCCATTTAGAGTTATTTATAATAAATAAGCTTAAGCTAAATAACACGCCAAGTTGGCAAAAAATAATTTGGAAATATTTATAAAAAACATTTCATTCAATGCTTTAAAAAATGTTACCCTTTGATTTAAATATTATTATTAAAAATAGGTAACAAGATACAATGTTAAATAAAATTATTTATCAAATTATTAAAAATACTTTGTTTGACACAATATCACTTGACTTGTAAGAACTTTTTAAACTTATTTAAAGTACAAAGTTTCAAATAATTTATTAGTTATAAATCAATAAAATAGTATGTTATCAGAGTCTAGCGTTTTTTCTATGTTTCGGTTTAGTACCCACTTAAGTAGCTATGTGTTTTTCGACTCCAACGCTGTCATCTCTGTTGGGGAGCAGTGAGAGTGGGCAAAGAAATCATAGGCGCGCATTCGCACGGCGCGTTTCAGTGCTAATTTTAAGGTCGCCGCGTTGACTGTTTCGCCTTATTGCGGTTTCCTTATTTTCCACTTTTCCACTTGCTCTCCGAGCGCTGAATTCAATTTAAATTAGTTTACATTGTGCCTTTGTACGCCTTTTGCCTGCCCAAGTCTGCAGTGTGTGATAACAACAAACGAAAGCCAAACAAAAAGTGGTGTAAGTGAAGAAGTGAAGTTAAGTCGGATGTGCAGACAGGAATTTTAACCGTTACAACCAGAGTGCCAGAAGCGATCGCAAAGCGAAGAAAATGAACAGCGAATAAAAATAAATCAGAATATAAAAATAGCCGAATGCATGGGCAAGACTTTATGACATATCTAAAGACTGTCAATTAAAATAGTATTTGTGTTTGGCTGTGCTGTCTTCCAGAACCGCTGGTGAGTTGGTTTTGGGGTTTTAAAATCGTTATTAATATGCGCGCGTGTGGTTTCCATTCAAATGCTACAGATATGGCAAGACAGCTGTTTCAATACCGCCGAAAATAATTCCGAAAATGTTAAAAGTTGAACGTCGTCGTTACGTCAACCTTTTGCGGGGGAAGGAGGGGGGGCTTACTGGTCTGTTCTCCAGTTTCTCTAGCCTAACCCCAAACCCCCTCCCGAAATGACCCAAGTCTCACTTGTTGACGTTCTTGGCGGTTTTTGAGGTTAACAACATTTTCAGCGGCTCTGTTTCGCTCTGAGCCAAACAATAACAACTATTGACTCGCAATGGCCATGTTTAGAAGCCGACTTACAAAACAATTAATAGCTACTATTTTGTCACTTGCTGACTTTTGTGCCAAAATATTTGCCTAAGCTGTTCGCATTAGCGAATCGAACAAATTGCTGAAAAACGAGCAAACAACATAGCACGCGCATTTATCTTGATTTCGATTCCATGTGACTGACTGTATCATTATTTGCGGGCTTATAATTTGTTTTCCCAACTGGAGAACGTCACCTCCTACTTGGTCCTGTATTTTGCCGATTCTTTACAAGTACAGTGGGGCTTCGCAGTTTTTTGGGATTCTAAAACCTCACTTTTCAAATAATTCATAGCTCTTTTATTTTGTGACCACACTAAATTTAAAAAATAAAAAAAAAAAAAAAAAAAAAAAAAAAATTTTTTTTTTTTTAAAATTATTTTATTTATTTATTAAGGTAATTTAAAAGTTTTGCTCATATATAATTTCTTGAAAAGGTAAACCAGTTATAGAATGGTAGTTCCCCTTTGTTCTTTCTTATTTATAACTAAACTCCACGATAAGACAATTTACAAGTTCTTTACATGAAAAAATATGATTTAAAAATCTTTATAATAAATATGTGTATGTATTTTGATTCCATACTTCTAAGGTCAAAATATTTTACAAGTTATTATTAAGTTTTTGAAGTTTAGAAAGTCAATAAGAACCTACACCTTAAAATATTCAAACTAAATATTTAAACGAAATACTAAGTGCTTCTTTGGTGGTATTACAATCTCTATCATTTCATGGCTTCTCCCGAACACACACTGTATGGAGTAATACGAGAGTGGTGTTTGTCAAATGCTAATTAGTTTCATTATATCTGGCCGTCACGAGTGGAGTGGGGAGGTTTAGGGGCCGTGAAGTGTATTAATTGGATGAGCCGAAACAGTTTGATAAGCACTATATTGCCGGCATCGATCTAGTTGGACATATGGTAGCAATCAAGTCCGCCCGTCCGATTGTTTATCATTCTCCCTCCCCACAAAAAAAAAGTAACAAAAAATAAGGCTGTCCTGCGGAACGCCAATGGCTGTCAAACTCAAGACACTTTGATGGACATATTATAGACAGTTTGGCAAACGGGAGCGTATGAAAAGCTAAATATATACAATGCTACCTATGTGTAACCCCTGCCTCCCCAAGTTTTTCCACCTCACACCCACATTAAAGGCAAATTAAGCAAACCAGACGAAGAGGGTTGACAGATCCAAAAATAATCATAGATTTGGCAGGCACATTGCGTCTACCTGGTTGGACTTTGGATGATGAGTGTGACACGAATTGGGAAGGGGGCATTGAAGTGGGTCTCGTGTGGCACGTGTTCAGGTGCCTCTAAAACTGTTGCAGCACTTATTAATAGATTTTCTAATTATGTGCTGATTCAATTGTCTCAAAACGAATTGCTAGCTTTAACTTAATTTGTAACTTTTATATATTTTATTCAACTTATTAATTCCCTTTACTTTAAATATGGTTTCGTCACCTTTTTTTGTACTTTTATTCTTATTATTCCATAAAAAAATTTTATACATTAAGATGGGGATGTTTATATTTGTTTCTTAGATAATTTTTAAACCACTTTATTTTTTTTTATCCCTTTTAATTTTGTATAATCCCAGTTGAATCACTTGTTTTTACAAACAACATCGTGAATTGCCTTCACAAAATATTTCACCTTCTTTTTACACATTAAAAAAAATGCGTTTATTTATCTAATTTTATTTTTGAGTTCCATTTGGCGCTTCCGTTGCCTGTCTTTGTCATTTCCCGAACAACAGAATGAACAACAATTTCTCGGCATGATTATTTTCTCGAAAAAATTCACTATTTGCTTGTTATTGTTTTGGCTTTGTTGCTGTTTTGTGATTTGGGGGAAAAGAAAAGCTGGCGCTTGTCTCTGCACCCATTCAATTCACATGCCCACACACACTTTTAATAGACCTTTCATTTCAGTTGTTTATTTTCGTATCGCTACGTTTGTTTTTGTGCTGCAATGTCACTTATGGAAAGACAGTTAAAATGAGTTAAAATATTATTTTTTGTTTTTAATTATTTCTTACAAGACTCTAATTAAAATTCTATGCAACACACAGCATGCTTTCCAAAAAATAAATACATGTATTTGCAAATATATGCGTATACTTAACATGGTTCTGGTACTGATAGTGAAAGGTGTTGCTTGTTTTTGCTATATTTTGTTATTATTCATAGCGGATACCCTCTGTACTTCCCATCCCAAAGAAATTTAAAGATTTTTAATACGCGATTGGCCGCCGCACTCACGTTTCTACGGATACGGGAAACATTGAAGACGCAGCCCAATAATTGGATTACAATTCTTCGCATTTTCCCCATGCGGCTTTCTTTTGTTTTGTTGTTCTTCACGTTGATTTTTGCGTCTTTCTTTACAACCATTAGTCATGCGGTTGTTGCGGCTCTTCAACTTGTTGCGTACACCCCGATTTTGAATGT
Source organism: Drosophila oshimai (assembly GCA_018150695.1). Taxonomy (NCBI): domain Eukaryota; kingdom Metazoa; phylum Arthropoda; class Insecta; order Diptera; family Drosophilidae; genus Drosophila; species Drosophila oshimai. The sequence goes on along the minus strand of JAECWM010000051.1, from coordinate 107,659 downwards.
GCCACATTACACAGCTACACAGCTACACACATGCACGTAAACATCCCCTCTTGATGAACGTGGTGGAATTTCGCCTTCATAATGTAACGTTATATCCGTGTTGCGAAAATGTTTGAAATAAACAGTACAAACAGACAAGGTCAAAACAATATGATTGACAATTTTATTCATAGAGTGTGTCTGCATAAAATACTTTACATTGAGTGCTTGAGCTTTAAAACATAATATTAAATTTATACGCATATAAAACAAAATGTAAATTTGTTAACAAACTCAATTTTTACCTTAAAAAAAAAAAATATTTCTTCAAATAAAAAAATCCTTACCAAAAATAATCATAAAATAAACAACAAATAACCTTAAAGTGTTTAAAATAAATATGGCTAAGACAGGGGTTGAAATGTTTATTGAGACCATTAAATGTTTGTTTATATTTTAACTTCAAACTCAATTGGTTAAATACATTTAAATAGATTTAAATTGAAATAAATACAACAAGTGAAATATAAATCTAAGAAAACAACACGCTTTTTCAGCTCATTTTAAATTTCTGTGGCCTTCACTTTTTTCTGTTTATCTTTCCCCGTGATAATCAAATTGTGTGTTTGACTTTCTGTTGGGTAAATATTTTGCCGAATGCTTTTACAACAAAGAAACATATGCATATCTTTTTATTGCAAAAAGAATCACAACTATAAATGTGACAAAAACTTTTTTAATGTACACATGGCCGCGAAATTACACATTAAAAATGTTTTTGTCTCTTACAATGTTTTTTTTTTGTGCATGACTGAAATTTTCCACTCTGACGTTTTCGCGCTGCTCCAGAGTTCAACTTAAATATTTAAGCTGCAGATTAGCGAAATGGTTTTATTGTGTAATTGTTAATTGGAACGCCACCACCCCCTCCCTCCTCTCTTATCAACAAAAAAGTATGAGAAATTTTTGATCTTACTTTCGACTGCTGACGGAGATAAATAAATTAAAAAGTGACCAACAAAGGAGCTCTATATAGATGAAGACCAAGCCAAAAACAGCGGACACACCTCTCGGTAAGCCAAAAAAAAATACTTTAATTTATAAAACACGCAGGCGGCGGAATTTAATTCAATCCGAGAGCAGATGTTTTGTTCTGTTTTGCACGCAGACGTAATTGCCTAAGTAAACAAACGACAAGAGACGATTCATTTGCACAACCCATTTGTTTGGGAAGAGGTGAGATTGGAAGTAGCGATGGCAAGGGGGTGGGTGGGCGAGGGGGGGGGTCGAGAAGAGGGGTGTGCGACAGGTGTTAATTGCCCGACAAATTCAAAAACACGCAGCCCGCTCATGCCCGTTGAGCAAACATGCATTACACAACCTGTGTGTGCAGCTGAGACGCTAATAAATTCGTCCATCCAATTTACTTGCAGACTGAAATCGCCGAAACAGCCGGCTCATCATCCAAGCCCACAACAAACCCACTCACTCCGCCATGGGACGCTGGGGCCGGCAGAGTCCGGTGCTGGAGCCGCCGGATCCGCAGCTGCAGGGCACGCCCCCACCGCCCAGCCTCCCACCGCGCACCTTTATGCGGCAGTCGAGCATCACCAAGATCGGGAACATGCTAAACACGGCCATCAACATCAACGGGGCCAAGAAGCCGCAAAGTAAGTGATGGTCCTTCTATGATTTTGAGAATTTTTCTTAGGTAAGGGAACTAATTTTGGTGTTTTATTTTATTTGAAATAAAATTTAACAAAGTAAGTTATTACTTGAGGCAGATAAAAGGGAAAACTTATACTTTGGACGCTTAGAAAGTTAAAAATATTGTTTAAACTGAAATTTTTTTAAATTTTCCGCCAAACCACCTATAACATTACCACTCGCGCCAACAGCACTCTGTTACCATTTGGCCACTTTCCAACACCACCACTGCGAAGCTAGCCAACACTGCACAAATTAACGCCGTTCGCATAGCGGCAATTCAGTAGCTTGGAACTCTGTGCGAAAGTGCGAAATTTGCAACAAAATTTGTACTTCCATTTTGCGTTGGATTTATCGCAATCCGTTAGTCACTAACTAAGTTAAAACAACGAACGGAGCGTGCGGGATTTGGTCCACAGCGGTGTAAATAGTCCAAAAGTGCGTGCGAATGTAAAAAACGAAGCGGAATGCCGCTTGTGCAAAAGCCACACTCACTCGCATTCATATTACGACGCAACGACGAAGCAGTGCAGCAAAAGAGGCGGCAAAAACAGGAAGAAGAGGCAGCGCCGAACGTGAATCAGAAACAGAATCAGAAAACAGAATCTTTCGCATCTTTTGCCATATTTGATTTTTGATTACGAATATTAAGTAAAAAAAAAAAATTCAAGAGAAGTTTGGTTGCAGCCAAGCCTAAAATTTATTGTGCCTCCTTTTCGAATAAAAATCGTGCTTTACACTCACGCGGTTTATATTTTTAAGCGTACCAACGAAGCTCCAAGTAAAATAAAAAGGAATCCAACTATTTTGTGCTCGCGTTTTGAAGGTTAGATTTCGCATAAATTTTTTGCTCGCCTCGGAATACGCGATAAAACAAAGAGACAAAGCAAGCGGCGCAAACGTGTGTCTGCAACGGTGTGTGTGTGTGTGTTTCGTATTTGTTTGGCAAAATGCAATAAATAATAATAATTGTGGATTAACTGGCAAATACCCCGAGTGTGTGATTATATGGCGTTTTATCGGTGTGAAGTAATTTTTTTGTATTAGCTCGCAACCACCGGCTGCACTCGCCCTCTCTCTTTCGCTCTCCTGCACACACACGAAAACGCACGCCAAAATTCTGCTGCTGCGCTGCTGATGCTGACGTCGACGTACAAAAAAAAAATAAAATTTCCCCTACTTTGCAGTTCTTTCTTCCCCCTCTACGTGCTTAAGTCGTCCCAAGAAAAATAATTAACAAAGGATTCAAATGCATATTATAAATATACAACAAAAAACCAAAGTGTAATCAAAGGAATACGTGAAAAAAACAAAAGTCGACGCTTCGTCGGGTAACGAAGGGAGCGGAGAAAAGTAAAAAATCGCGCTCAACTTTAAAACTCCATCACAACAGCAACAACAACAAAAACACTCACACACACACAACCCTTGTGCGAAAGAGACGGAGCTAGAGAGCGCGAGCGCAGCTCCTTTGGCCTTTTCCTTTTGTTCTTGTTATTTTTGTTGTCGCTCCGTTTTTGTTGCTTTATTGTTGTTGTTGTTGCTGCGGCTGCTTTAAAATCGACGCAAACTGTTCAACTGTCATGGCCGGTAAGTTTAATTCTCTCCTCCTCCTCTGCTGCTTCTGGTCGCTGCTCTCCTTCTCTTCTCCTTTTCCTTTTCTCCTCGTCGTTCGTCTCTCGTTTTTGTGTGGGAACTGCCAACTTTATTGTTATACCCTGGAATAGAGTATTTTTGTTTTAATCATGTGTTTGTAACATTTTGATTTTACTCTATAAATGATGTACATTCTTGATCTCTAATTGCACTTAAAACCAACGGGTTACATTTGCTGATCCTAATCTTTTTAATTACTTAAAGTACAATATTTTGAGGAAAATCTGTAAAGTTTTCGTGAGGTTTTAGTAAGGGTATTTCAACTTTGTTTTAAATCTTTACATTTCCTTGTTCTATTTTCGCATTTCTCTACATTTTGACATTAAATTCGCCTAAACAGACGATAAACAAATTCAGTGAGAAGTAAACAAACTAGTCAAACGTCTCGATTGCGTTAATCGAAAAACAACTTTTCCCTATCAACTAGCATTGATCTTTGCACTTGAACGAAATGCCGCAAGCGACGTGAGCGGCATGCAAAAAAAAAAAAAAAATTGACAGGCCCCTCCACCCCTTCGGCCCCTCCCATTCAAAGAAATGCCCACCCCCGCCCTCAAGTTGCATTATCTATTTGAAAAAGCCAGATGGAAGTAAAGCAACTCGTAAACGTAAAGCACGATTCGTTACGCAAACAGTAAACACCCGATAAGAAAATCTAAACAAATAAAATGTGCTGAATAAAAAATCTCCTAATAATGCGTAAAAACTCTAACCTTTAATGTCCCATCCAACTTAAACTTTTAAAAAGTTATGCTGAATTTTATAATCTTGGTTAGAGATCTCAGTCAAATAAAAATAGTTTGCAACTCAATTCTAAAACCAAATCTTTAAATGTCCTAAAATTATTGTTTTCTTTTTAGATGATTTCTTGAATGTTTATCTTTTTACATAATTTTTTAAAGTATATATTTTTTTCGAAAGTCAATTATAGAACTATCAGCAAGAGTATAAAATTGATTTTGTCCACAATGCTAGATACAGAGACACAATTGCCATAATTAAATAATAAACAACTGCACAAGTGCTGAGAATGTGGTGTACAAATTGGTTTTGTCAATAGATATAGAGCCCTCGGAACTGGATCGTGTTTTTTTGCCATGTGCAAATTGAGTTAAAGTCGCAATGGACCAAAGGAAACCCCTTCCACCCCCATCTATGTTATTCAATTCCCCAGTTTCTTCCCAGACAACGTGACGTCCGTCAGGCTTTTAGATTCTTTTCGTCGGTCCATGTGATGTATGCTAAATTATTTGGCAATTTTATATGCAGTGTCTGCGTTATTTTCTTGAATAGTGTATCTGCAAGATACGCACAAGTGGACATGAACATCTCCTAATGGGCTGCACATGTAAGGATCAACAAAACGGACATATTACATAAGTTTTTTATGTTCTTTTCCTGTACGTTCACTCGCTTGTTATGTAAAAAGTGGTGATTTTCAGTGGGTAAAGAAAAGGAGGACAGATTGATGTGTGTCTTAGATTAGATTGGATATGGTAATTGGCAAGGGGACGGAGAGGTGCTATTAAAACGAACGTTAAGACTGTTTTGTGCTCAATTTGTAATACAAACTTACATTGCACCAGAAGCCAAACAAGCTGAGATCATAACTAAACTAAACAAACAATCAATTATCGATTAGGTCGGGCTTATGCTATTCAGTTTTTCCGGTAGACTTTACTTTAATAAATAAAATTGCTAGTCATTCATTTTTCTGGGATTGTTTTTCTCAATTTAAACAATTTAAATGAAAATAAATTATTGAATAATAAAACTAAATGTATATATTTTTTTAATTCACTTTATGTTGTTGTTTTTTGGACAAAGAATTTAGTTTTTACCCCCATTCTCCAGATGTTAAGTTGATTTGATAAAAATACTACATACATATACCCTTTCTGTTGAATTATTGGTTTTTTTTTTTGTATTCCCAAAGGACTTCCCTCATTAATAATCGGCAACCCATTTTCTTAATTGCTCAGTGGTTCAGTCATGCATATGAATTATTTCTCTAACGCTTTTCTTTGACAAAACTTATTCAACTGGGCTGCCAAAAAAGGATTTCCCATGCACCCCCCATACCACCCCCGCCTTTTGGGCCCCCCAACCGTTTTCACCTTGCCTTCTGTGTTTGTCAGTCAATCAGCCCGTTCCGCCATTCTCTAGGTCGTTCATTTGTCTCTCTCTATAGCTCTATAGCGCATATATAGACTGAAACAGTGATATGGTAGATAGTATAGTTGGAAGAGGATGGAGAGTAAGAGCTTTGGCTTAGCGGCGACATCGCGTGGTTGTGTTAAATAATTGTGTCAATATTTGAGTTTCATTATTTTGTTCCATTTTGCGGGCGCTCATGAAAATCTACTTATCTCTTTACGTACGTTTATATACGATCTAACAAATAAATGGGCGAGCAAGCAACCGTGCGAGAGCAATTTCAGAGTAGTTTTAATATGTCCCCGTTTTTCTAGTGCAAATTCTACAATTATTTGAGATTTGTGTGGGTTCTGTAACATGTCCTTTAGGAACCTTAACTTATTGGCAATGTTGCCGAGCAGCCTATTTGAAAAATGATCCCAAAAACATTTGTTATAATTTCTATTATACTTTTTGAATATTATTATGTTTATTAATTTTTTTTAGAAACATAAGGTGGTAAATGGCAGTTGCAGTATTGGAGAATTGTGCAATGAACAAGCCCAATAATACTCCATTTATTTTTATTACTAAACTTTTATTTTTACTTGTACATTTACGTGGAGTTCAATGACTCGAAAACTGTAAATGGCTGTACGCTTCATTCGCGTGGGCGGGTACGAAACTCACATATCATACAGTCTAAAAATAGTACCAAGAAATATCAGCGAAAACGGCTGAGTTATGACTGACTAATTGAACGACTGCCTTTGATTTTATTATAGTGGAGATCGGTCGAAATAAATACAATTGCTCCGCCTCGTCAATCACATTATGACGTCGTCGATGGCAGCAGGCAACGTCGGGCAGAAAAAAGCCAACAGACTGCCATAATGAGGTCACAGCACTTGGGACTGGGCTGGGCAAGGGCTGTGCCAAAGATGTCAAACAAACGAAACCCAATGAATATTTAGAAATGATGCAAAAATTGCCTAAATTCGCACACAGCCCCAGACAAAAACAAAAAGCCAGTGGCAAATACAAAACGAATCAGAGTACTGCGGGCATTACTTGCAATATTACTTTAAATAAATTCAGTACAGTGTCAAAAGTTTGAAACGTTAAAAAATATTTAAATATTACTTTGGGGAAAGCTTTACAGAAGTATATTGCTCTGCAAGCACAAACTAAGTTATGGGGCTAAATCGATTGGTAAGTTTAAACAACATTTATTGAAAAGTTACAGATTTAATGATTTGATAGCAATAAGAAATAGAAGTTGTGTAACAACAATTTAGTTTACAATTATATTTCACGGTATATACAAAATAGAAATACTTTTTTCAAATGTAACATTTTCCAAATGTAATGCTCCCACGCTATAGAAGAGCAGTATGTGCAGTGGGGTATGGAATAAGAATAAGGTAGCAACGTCATCGTTTACACAACGTACCGCAATCGGTAAAAGTGGCTGTGCAGAGAGAATTGGCAAACAAAGGGGGTGGGACGTGGTTGTGGACTCAAAGAAACGAGACAAGGAAACGGAAAGAATATTTGGCCAAGAGCTTAAAGGGCTTTAAAGTGTTCGAACATGGCCCAGACGACCAGTGTAGAAGGCCGTGTATGGCGTCATTAGCAAATATTTGGGCAGGCCCATGATATTGTCGTCATCGTTGTCCTTTGCCTCCTTAACTATTGATTGTGGGCAAGTGTGAGTTTCGAAAAAAATCAAATGCTACATTTACTTCACTGAGCCTTTCAAGTTGTCTGAGCAAATTGCCATTCAACGAATCGAACTCGAGCTGGTCGAAGGTGTCAACTCGCATACTCATCATTTGGTCCTGCTCTGTCTTTTTAGGTAATGGAGAGGCGTCCTGGTGCTTCTCACAGATTAAAGGCGCCCTAGACGATGATGTCACGGATGCGGACATCATATCCTGCGTGGAATTCAATCACGATGGCGAGCTGCTGGCCACTGGTGACAAGGGCGGTCGCGTCGTTATCTTTCAGGTGAGTAGAGTCCCTACAACTCTATAGAAAATCGCATAAAAGAAAAAAACGATTTAGATCCTTGACTTTATTACAAATATTTAACTATTGCAGCGTGATCCTGCCTCGAAAGCCGCCAATCCGCGACGCGGCGAATACAATGTCTATTCGACATTCCAATCGCACGAGCCCGAATTCGACTACCTCAAGTCGCTGGAGATCGAGGAGAAAATCAACAAAATTCGGTGGCTGCAACAAAAGAACCCCGTGCACTTTCTGCTTTCGACCAACGACAAGACTGTCAAGTTGTGGAAGGTCAGTGAGCGCGACAAGTCATTTGAGGGCTACAACACGAAGGAGGAGAACGGCCTAATCCGGGACCCACAAAACGTGACGGCCCTGCGGGTGCCCTCAGTGAAGCAGATACCGCTGCTGGTGGAGGCCTCACCGCGTCGCACCTTTGCCAATGCACACACCTATCACATCAATTCAATTAGCGTTAATTCGGATCAGGAGACCTTCTTGTCGGCGGACGATCTGCGCATCAATCTCTGGCACCTGGAGGTGGTCAACCAGAGCTACAACATCGTCGACATCAAGCCAACCAACATGGAGGAGCTAACCGAAGTGATTACGGCGGCCGAATTTCATCCGACCGAGTGCAATGTGTTTGTGTACTCGAGTTCCAAGGGCACAATACGTTTATGTGATATGCGATCGGCGGCGCTATGCGACCGGCACAGCAAACAGTTTGAGGAGCCCGAGAATCCAACGAATCGCAGCTTTTTCAGCGAGATAATAAGCTCCATCAGCGATGTGAAGCTCAGCAACTCCGGTCGCTACATGATCTCCAGGGATTACTTGAGCATCAAGGTGTGGGATCTGCACATGGAAACAAAGCCCATTGAGACCTATCCGGTAAGAGTAAAGACAAACTGGTGTGTTAATCAAAATCTCTAAAGGTTTCTCAAGAACTGTTTAAATTTAGATCTTTCAAATACAAAAGTATTACAACTTTAGTTTACTCTAGTTTGAGATTTTGAAAACACAACAGAATGTCCGATTTTTGCACCTTACTAATCATTTATCATTGACGTACAGGTCCACGAATACCTGCGCGCCAAGTTGTGCTCGCTGTACGAGAACGACTGCATCTTCGACAAGTTCGAATGCTGTTGGAACGGCAAGGACAGCTCGATAATGACCGGTAGCTACAACAACTTTTTCCGCGTGTTTGACCGCAACTCGAAAAAGGATGTGACGCTCGAGGCGTCCAGGGACATCATCAAACCCAAGACGGTGCTGAAGCCACGGAAAGTTTGCACTGGCGGCAAACGGAAGAAAGACGAGATCAGCGTGGACTGCCTCGACTTCAACAAGAAGATCCTGCACACCGCCTGGCATCCCGAAGAAAATATCATCGCTGTGGCTGCGACCAACAACCTCTTCATATTTCAGGATAAATTTTAGCCAACACTCTTCACAAGAACCACATCATACACCACAATCACACCAGCAACTATAACTACAGAAACACCAACAACTACGAACACGCCTCATTCTAATGTTAATTCAATCGGTTTGTTTCAAAAGCGTTTTCAAATTTCACTAGCAATTCGATTGTTTGCCTAACATCATTACCTCAGGCCGCCTTCCATCCACGCCCCCTTTCCCCTTCCCGTCCCAAAAAACCAAATTCAACAACAACTTACATCATACATAATGCCATAGCAAAAGCTTTGTAATGTATTTTTGCGCTAAACGCGTAAAACAAGAAACAAAACCAGAAACTTAAGAGAAAAGAAAACAAATTTTTTATACACAACATTTATAAAAAGAGAAGCGTTAAGTTGATTTCTTGTAGCGCAATTCAAAAACCACAATAAGAGTAATATTTAATGATAACGATTGATTTACCCGAAAATTTTGTATAATTAGCGCCAGCGCCGAAGTATTTGTAATAAAAAATAATAATATACAACATAAAAAAAATCATAAAATGCATACTGTAATATTTTTTCTGTTCGCTTGTTAAGTTTACGATGAAAAGTCAAGAAACATATTCGCCCTGTTTGCTCTTCTTTACATATACATATATACATAGACTTTATACGAATTTCCGATTGTTTATTCGTTTGACAACGTTCATTCCATGCAAAAAGAGACGATAAGCCGTGGAGCTTATTGATCGACTATGTCTCATTTTAAATCTCATCAACAACGTCAGCAATTGAACAGCCGGAAGTTGTCGCAGTCAACAAATTCAAAATGCTCATTTAAACACTTTTATTCACTAAGAATCCAATGCTAGCCCAGAAAGCAAAAGTCAAAGAAGAGGCAGACGCGAAAGAAATATAAAATATATGCATTGATATCGTATGTATTGCAGTTAAAATGATATGTATACACTAATAAAAAATCAGCCTAAGTTAAAAATACAGTTTAGTGTTCTCAATTCGTTTAATTTAAAATCTATCTAAAATGTGAAAAAAGAAACAAAACAAATAAAAATAAAACAACACTATTTTTATACGCTACATTTAAGCTAAGTATTGCTACTTTTAGTTCGACTATGCGTGCGTGCGTCCAAGACCAATTCTCACATGTAGTCTGCCTGCCCCTAGGCCCCGCCCCCCTTCATCATCGGTCAACGACTTTTCCAGCCTGTTTTTTGTTTTGTAAAGTTTCTTTTAACCAATGTCATGTTTTCCATAAAGAACTATATACAAAACTAAACCATTTTTATAGGTTATCTAGTGTCTAGTGTAAACAAAACAAATATAAAAACAAACCAATAATGAAAGTAAATAAACGATGCGCTGATAATGTTAAACGAAAAACTCTGAAAAAAATGTACGGCAGCAAGTTCAAAATACTGAAATGTAAACGCATAAAATGATGAAATAAAAACTGATAAAAACATAAATGTGCTTCTTATGAGAATAATGATACTTAAATAATATTGTATTTTCAATAAAATAGTTATATAATGAAAAAAATGCAGAGGGACGGCAGAAGTAGGAGAGAACCTAAATTGTTTAGAAAATAAGAATTTAATGAATATTGGCTCAGACCCTGAGTGAAAATCGTATACAACTTGTCCAGACTTTCGATATCGTTATTTTGATTGCAAATTTCATAGTCTCGGTGACCCCTCTTATTCAATTTTGTTTGCAACGCACATCTTTATTCATTAATCTTTGACATGCCTTTTTGTAAATAAAATCGCAACAAAAAAAAGAGAGAACTTAAAACGTAAAACATTATTCATTAAATGAAATAAAATCCAAAGCAGTCGAGTAGATAAACGGTTGCAATTGCTGTTTAAATAAAAACGAGACAACACATTGCAATTGATTAGTTCTAAAAACATTAATTGAATTGATATTCAAAATAAAGATCTAATAAAAGCAAACTTAAGGATAAAGTTTAGTTTTGCAAGCAAGAAAATTGACAAAAATAATGCAAATGTGTTTTAGTAGGGAAGTAGTTGGGAATTGAATTTTAGGATTTTTTTAATATACAAGTCAAGTTTTTATTTTTAATTTTGTTGTCCTACTTTCATATTAGTGTCTTCTTGGTTACTTTTGATAGACCCTTTATTACTAATATTTTTTGAATCAATTTTTTTTTTTTTACCAATCAAGACTTTTGTTTTTTAGGTTCTCGTAAGCCAAAGTTTTGTTTGTAAAATACAGGGGTATTATTTTCAGATAATTTTCTCAAGCACACCTCGCTCATTCCCAATGCAGCATGTACCGTTATGGGCACTCTTGGCCATTTCAATGCCAGGCACGCATGCGCACAAGCAAAGAGAGAGGGGAACAAGAGAGCAGTGCTCACTCACAAGCTCTTGAAGAAACCCAACCGAGATAACGGCGGCTCCAAGTCTCAGTTCACTCCGATCGGTTGGACTGTGCGGTTCGTTTTCAAATTCGGCTTCGAGGCTAAAACGGAGTAAAAAATATAACAAGAAACGCCGGAACTGCGGCCTAAACCTGTTTTCGCCAAGTCAGCACAACAACAATAGCAGCGAAAACGCATGCAAGTGACGAAACGACCTTAAGCAAAAGCAAGAAAATAATCAAAAAATTAATTACTTGGCTCTCAATTCAAAATATTTCATACGTGTGTGTACATATATTTGGAAACCAGAGATCTTTGGTGACGCAGAGGGTTGAGGAAAACCCCAAAATGCAAAATGTTGTGGCGTGAATAAGCGTTTAAAGAAATTAATAGTTATTTGAATAACTTAAAAAATTATACGTGGCTAAGGAAGTGGGAGTGTGCAAGAGAGCGCGGACTCGCCAGCAAAAAAAAAAAAGAAACAAAACAAAATGACATTGAGCAATGTTCTTTGTCTGCGAAGGCAGCGGCAGTTCTTACTTGTTGTTGTGGCGTTTTTCCTGATTTTCCCCGCCGCCCGTGAGTTTGTAAACTAATTATATTGCAAACCTGACAAAAACAAGAAAAACCAAGCAAACTGCAAATGAAAGAGAAATTTTTATTGGCGTTACGCTCGAGACGGGGCGAAAACAAATTCACTTTCGTGTAAAACTAGAGAAACTGGTCTAGTCTTGGCTGCACTTCCCAGTGCTCCCGCCAGGGGGCGCCACCTGGCCCAGTCGCAGTAAATCAGAAGCCAAAGCGTTGGCTTATTAGTCAGACAACAAAAATAAAAACAAGTTTGTTGTGACAGTCTTTCGTTTGCGATTTGGTTTGGTTTTTTTTTGTGATGCCGGCTTACAGCTTTCTTACCAATTTCTTATCATAAAATTAGTGGCCGATGACGAAGAGGAGGATGGTCCGTATCGCGGGAAATACCTGGGCAAACTCAACTCTTACCATCACCAGGTGTCCGGCGATGTGTACGCCGTGAATGAGTACACCTTCCTGATTGTGGGCTTCAACTACGACGGCAACGGGGCGGATACGTTCTTCTGGTCGGGAGCTAGCAACCGGCCGGGACCACAGGGCTTTATTGTGCCCGATGAGTTTGGCAAGTAAGTAGCTTTAGATTAAATTTTCAAAGTCGGGGAAACTTACTTAATAATCAAATTAAATATTTGTCACAATTCATACCTGTGTGAGCTATTAAATATTTTTAAAATGTTTGCCAAAAAATATTGATTTTTATATTTTTTTTTGTATCAAAATTCGTTTGAAAATATTTATTTTAACGATCTAAGTCACAGGATTCTTAAAGATTTGTTTGATTAGGAGCCAAAATGGGTTAATAAAAGTACCAGATCATCTTAACTAAATTTCTGCATAAGTTCAATACTTGTTGTGACTATAAAAAAGGTTTGAACAATGGGATACTTTATTGAACAAGCACTTTTTCCAATTAATTCACTTTACAAATAAAGCTCGTAATTAATACAAACTATCACCATAGAACCAATATCCTGGATCGCTATCACAACAAGGACTTTACGCTGTCGCTGCCGGACCGAAAGAAGATAACGGAAATCAAATGGCTGGCGGTCTACGATCTGAGCAGCCAGAACAACTTCGGGGATGTTTATATTCCCGAGGAGTTCGAGCCACCGAAGGCCCAGCTGGGCGGCACCTTCTCCAAGCGCAGCCACAATGTGAGCAGCAGCAGCGTCGAGATCCTCGACTCGAAGACCATTCGTATCAAGGACTTCACGTACGATGGGCGTGGCAAGCGTACCTTTTTCTGGACAGGAGTTGGGGCTCAGCCATCGAGTCGTGGAAGCAAGCTGCCGGATGAGCGGGGATAGTGAGTATTTCCAGGCAAACTTTATTTCATCGTTTTAATCATGATGCTTGCAGCCTCGATCCGATTAGGAAATACAACAAGGAAACTATTGAACTTGAACTGCCGGGAGACAAGACCATCTTCGACATTGACTGGATCAGTATCTACGATGTGGCCGACAATGAGAACTACGGTCATGTGCTGATCAACGATGGACTGAATGTTCCACCCTCCCTGGTGAAAGTAACGCCCTTCGAGTTCTCGCTGCCCAACTGTCGTCAGCTGCACAAGGATATGCAGGTGTCCTGGGAGGTCTTTGGGCCCCAGATCACCTTCCAACTATCCGGCCAGGTGGCTGCCAACGATTACATGTCCTTCGGCATATCCGGTTCGGATGTATCCAGCCAGATGATTGGCTCCGATGTGGTGGTGGCCTATATAGACGCGATCAGGGGCTACACCGTGGATTACAATATCACTTCCCTGGCGCCCTGCGTCCAAGTTTTGGGCCAGAACAAAGGCGTTTGCCGGGACGACGTGGTCGGGGGTCTGGACAGCTTCCAGCTAAACACATACAGCCGCAAGGACGGCATCAACACGATCAGTTTCAGGCGAACCCTAAAGTCATGTGAGTTACTGTCTTGTCAAATTTTAAATGTAACTTGTTCTAACAATGTTTTTGCTCTTTCCAGCCGACGATGGCGATAAGGAGATCTTCCTAGACCGCAGCAACTACGTGGTGTGGGCCTTTGGCCAGTTGGATTCGAACAATGAGCCTGCCTTTCACACTTACTATCCCAAGAGCGACATAGTTATTGATTTTAACACAACGGAACCGGTTAACGATTGCTTTGCGTTCACCAAACAAATGGAAACACCTCCTCCTCAATTGTGGGAGCGAACCAGGATTACGGATGCGTACGGATATGAACCTTACACAAAAAAATATCTATACTAAGAAATATCTTTGTCTTACAGAACTGTACGCTCATTCAATGCTTACTTGGGACCCTCTGGAGGACTTCGTGGCTATCAGGGATTGACTGGTCATGTGTCCAGTGGACTGTCCTGGTACATTAATGGGTATATGATCCCAGAACTTTACCTCAAGAGGGGCCTGACCTACACTTTTAAGGTGAGGGGTGGTAACAATCCCCACTCACCGGAGCACTATCATCCGCTGGTTATCACCGATGATCCCCAGGGAGGCTACGATCGTTTATCGGATGCCAAACAGAGTGAAATTCGGGTATTGGCTGGAGTGGAATTCACCAGAAGAGGAAGACCCAAGCCCACAGCTGCAGGTCCCTTATGCCTCTCCAGATATCCTCCCAGCTATGATCGCCGTCTGGATGACAACTTTGCCACTTTCAAGAAGTTCAATCGATCGCTGATTACTGAATGTGTGGATGAGGCACCGGCATTGTTGGAAATCACTCCAAATATTACCTGGCCGGATACCGTGTACTACAATTCTTTTACCCACGGGAACATGGGTTGGAAAATTCACATCGTGGACAGCTACACAAATCTAAGGAATGGAGCAAAGGCTATATCATGGTCCTTTTCTCTCATCCTGCTGCCTTGGCTGGTACTCCAGTACTGACTGCTCCCTCGTCCTTAGTTTCTCCTAATCGCCTACTTAGTGTCTTAGTCTAAATTAAGCAGTCACAATCTATGTATTTGCTATGCGTGTGTAGAATGTATGCTTATGTTGTGTATGTTATTATTTAAATCGTATTTAAATACAGAACTGTGTTGTACTTTAGAACGAATTAATACCTTAAAATTTTTTATAAATTTTAACATTAGATGCGGTGTCTGTTTAGGAGTAATTCCCCTTTATAAATTAGGGGTAAGTCTTGATGAACAAGATGCGCCCTAAGATGTAAATCTAATGCTCGGTTGACCGTTTTTATAGTATTTTATTAGAATTTATACATTCTTGCTTTTGTGGAATCACCGCAGCTATGACGGGTTTTGGTTAGTCATCGTTGTAGGCCAAAATGGCTTTAGGAGTCCGATTTTTTTTGGCGTATGGCTGGTTTGCCGTTGACCCAGGGTGTGAACTTCACATGGCTCACGTTGCGCTTGGCGGCCTCCGCACGCAACTCCACACGCAGGGCCTCACGCACAACTCGGGCCGCAATGTTGGAGTATTGGATATATGTAAGTCCTGCATCTCTCCAGAAAGTCATTTTAAAAAGTTTATTGTCAGTCTTCCAGAATGTTTAACTACAAGACCACGTTTAGAAGGTTTTAGCGAAAAAAAGTTTATAAACTAATGGATTTCTTTGGGGTGTAGTATCTACCTGATTGGAGCTGAAGATTACCGTAATTAGTAGTCAACAGTGCTGGAACAAAAGCAAGAGAAATAGTACCCTTGGTAAAGACTTTAAAGTCCGTCACACACACACGAAAAAATAGACAGGAGGTTTCTTCTTCTAATTGCACGACTTGTTTTTGCTACAAGCACGTTTCCGTTTATCGATACCACTTTCTTTGAAGTAACTCTGTTTATATCGATATGTTTACTAACAACTTCACAAACAACTTCACAACACTTTTCACATTGAATAAACTACAATATTATTGGATAAAAATTTGGGAATCAGTTTGGGCTTTTAAAGAGCGTCGTTTAATCTTTAAAAAATTTGATCTGCGTGGTTTTTATGGAACTCGGGTAAAGTGGTAACCTTTGAGTTTTAAGTTTTATTTATATTCAATCATTTTGTGTTGCCTCTTGTGCAAGGCGGTAATATACTTATTCAATAGTCAATTAATGTCTGTGAAAAACCATTTCTAGGGCACAATGTTCCATGGAGTGAAGGTGTCATTCTCGGGTTCATTAAGCTGTGATTGGAAAAGATAAATGCATCATTGGTTGGATTTTACTTACAACTAAGTAAGGAAATTACATCTACCAGATCGGTGAATTTATCCTGGCATGCGATTCGAATGCGAGCTGACGTGGAAGGCGCCTCCAGCGGGAAGTCTCCACTCAAACCCTGATCCTCGCGAGCAGCTGCAATGGCCTCCTTGATGGCAAAGAAAGCTGATGATCCAATGAAGAGCGGGGGCTCTCCCACGGCCTGTGAATATTTATTCAAATTAAATGTAAAGTGCTTTTTAACTGTATCTTTCTCTATAAGAATAACTACCCATCAACTAACCTTGGAGGAGTAGACAGCCCGTGGATTGGGGGCACCTGTCAGCAGGCTTACATTGAACTCTCCGGGAATATCGGTAAATCCCGGTAGCTTGTACGTGCCTGGACCCCTGGAGTGAAGCATGCCTTGTGGTGAATAAACGAGCTCCTCTAGGGTGAAGAGGCCATAGCCCTGCATGAATGCCCCTTCTATCTGGCCAATGTCAATGGCCGGATTCAGACTCGACCCGATGTCCATGACAATATCCGTGCTGAGCACCTGATGGTCGCCGGTCAGGCAGTCGATCTCCACCACAGTGACCCCCACGCCGTTTGTGTAGTAGCTGTAAGTGCGGGCTTTGGGATTCTTTTCCGGATGGTAGCCAATCCCTGGTATGGAGTAGAACCCGGTGGCCGAGAGACTGATCCGATCTAAATAAGCCTTTTTGATCCACTCGCTCCAGTTACCAAGAGGCAGTGCCGCCTTGATGGGTTCCAGTCGCTTGTTTATCTTTTCACAGGCATCTAGCACAGCCATGCCATTCAGATCTGATCCCACACTCGCCGCCGTTGCCGACGTATTGGGAACTTTGTCCGTCGCTGTCTCCGATATGTGAATCAGCTCTGGGGGAATCCCCAAAGCCCTGGCCGCACACTGAATCATCTTGGTGTGCAGCCCCTGTCCGATCTCGACGCCTCCGTGGGTGAGCAGCACGGACCCATCTACATAGATGTTGATCAGGGCACCCGACTGGTTCATGTGCACCACCCCAAAGGCAACGCCGTACTTGGTGGGCACCACAGCCATTCCACGCTTTCTCCACCGATTCTCCCGGTTGAAGCGAGCGATCTCCGATCGCCTTTCATGGTAGCGCGACTGCTTTAGACAATCCTCCAGGCACCGTTCGATGGGAAAGTGTTCCAGTTGCTGCTGATAGTGGGTGTAGTCACCCGTCTTGTAGAAATTCAACCGCATCACATCCACCACATCGCGACCCACGATCCTGGCCACATCCCGGATTATGTGCTCTCCGGCGAACATGCCCTGCGGACCACCAAAGCCACGGAAGGCCGTGTTCGAGGCCAGATTGGTCCTGCACAACCGTCCCTGTACTCGGACGTTGGGTATCCGATAGCAGTTCTCAAAGTGGTGCATTGCACGCTCCAGCACCTGAAAAGTTAAATGAGTTTATTACCTTTCAGTGTTCAGAAGAACATAAACAACATCTTAGCAATAAAACTAGAATAACTTTCGCAGGTTGGCTATAAAAACAAAAATAAAATCAGTCGTCATTTAAGTCCACCGAGTTAGATACAAGGCTTTTGTCATTTTTTTATGGGGTCATTTGCGTATGAAAGATAAGAACTAAAAACTTTTACTTAAAAACTTTTAAGGTATGCTTATAAGTTATGATTTAGAATCTGATGTCTAAGATAGTTTTAAAATTTAAATAACTAAAACCTACCTACAGTCTGATACTTGTTGGGATAATATTGAGAAACTTACCGCAAAAGACACATCCAACGAGCAGCCAGCGTTGGCGTAGCACTCGATGTCGCAGGCAGTGATTAGACCCGCTTTGGTGAAGCCCACTCGGTATTTAAACAGGAAAGGGTGACGGGTGCCAGTGATGAGCATGTCCTCGTCGCGATCCAACATGCAGCGGACAGGACGCCGCATCCGGTGGGCAGCCAGGGCCACTGGCAGAGCAACCGATAAGGCCCTGGACTCCTTGCCGCCGAATCCACCGCCCAATCGCTTAACCGTGCACACGACCCGGTGGGCAGGAAGCCCAGTGACGTGGGCCACATGCTTCTGGACGTCGGTCGGATGTTGGGTGGAGCTGAAGAGCTCCAGCTCGTCGGTGTCGCGGGGAAAGGCCAATGCTGCGTGGGTCTCCAGGTAAAAATGCTCCTGACCGCCCATTCGACAGGTGCCCTCGAAAGTGTGATCCGCCTGGGCCAGGGCCTCCTCTACATTGCCCGTGATCACAGCAGGCGGATGTGTCGGGAAATAGGACTCGTGCTCGATAGCCTGTTCTATGGTCACGATAACTGGTCCCAGCTCCTGGTACTCCACCTTCACCATTCGTGCAGCTCGCTGGGCCAGCGCCTTGTTATCCGCAACTACTGCGCCCACAACCTGTCCACAACAATGAACCTCTCCCGCGGCAAAAACGTAATCATCGCGGAACACGCGACCAATCTCGTTCTGATGCTCTGTTAAATCCTTGTAGGAGAAGAACTGATGGACCCCCTCTAGAGCAAGGGCTGCGCTGGGATCGAGATTAGTAATCTTAGCCCGGGGTTTGGTGCTCAGAACGAATGCTAGGTAGACCTCGCCGTCCATCCGGGGTATGTCGTCCAAGTAAATGGCCTCGCCAGTGACCTGTTTGAGAGCAGCTGCATGGACTTGGGGTCGGCCAATGGGATCGTAGACGGGTTGATCGCTGCAGACGCGATCAAAGAGCTGGGCACTCCTCAAGACAGGGGTGTGAAAGACACTGGCACCACTTTGCTCCTCGGGGGACAGTGCATCGGACGACATAACTCCGGCTTCAATCAGCTTCTGAGTGATGGCCAAGTAAGCCTTGAAGAACAAGCTCACCACCAGAGTTCGACGATATGCGATCATGCCGCCAGGAGCAGAGGCATCCAAGGGTAGCTCCCTGCACAGACTCTCTGGCACCCGCTCTACCAGCTGGTGATTCCACTCCTGTCCAACCATCAATTGCGATGTCTGCGGGGCCAGCACTGTGGTGGCAGCCATTCCACCAAAGGCCAATGTAATCTCTGCAACCACATTGGACTTCTCCTCGAAACGCACGTTTACAGCGGCGTTAACGATGGCTATGTCGTCATCTCGTCGCCTGGCCTGCTTGAAAGCCACTACATGTTGATCCGCAGTGGTCTTCCGGAAGTGGATGCCCAGAAGAACCTCCTGGGGCTCGATGACGTTTCTACGGTACCCCGTAAAAAAACCAACTCCCATGTGGACAGTCCTCCTTTGTAGCTTCCCATCCACATAACTAGCGACATCCAGTTGGGCTCCTGCTGCCGAAAGCACCGGGTTCATGTCGGAGATGGGGCTGCCAGTCATTATGTTGCCACCCAAACAGGCGACATTACGAATCTGCTTTCCGGCAAAATAGTGCAGCATATCTACTGCGCATTGGAACAAACGTGTGTCTGTCTCGGGCAACTGCTCGATCCTCAGCCGGAGGAGAGCATCGATCTCAGTCAAACTCACAGCAGCACCGAAGTAAATTCCGTCTTTACACTCTCGCACCTCCTGCAGCTCGCTCACCTGGGTGGGATTTATGAGGTGCGGGTAAAGAAAGTGCTTAAACTTGACCTCTACGCCCACCTCCGTGTTGCCTACCACAAGTTTGGCAGCTGGATGCTGGGCCTTGAGTTGGAGTAGCTCTGCCAGAGTGGTGGGGCGATACCAGGTCACCCTCTCCGATGCAAAGACCAGACTCTGCGAGTCGAGCACATCACTCAGCTGAAGTTCGGGCGGAAAGATGGGCTCCTGGCTGGGATCCAGGGGCTGAAACTCGCTGCGCTCGAAAAGCTGGTCATCGGTCTCCGATTCAGTACCACAGGCCTTGCCATTGGCTTTGCAACACTTATCTCCCATGCCGCAGGCAAACTCCTTGGTGAAGGTCTTGAAGCCCTCGAGGATGGGTCGGTAGCCGGTGCAGCGGCAGAGGTTTCCCTGGAAGGCCACCTCCAGATCCCGCATCGAGGGCTGCTCCGCGTTGCGCAGGAGCGCATACATGGACATCACGATGCCCGGAGTGCAGAAACCGCACTGGGAGCCGTGTGCCTTGGCCAGTCGCTCCTGCACAGGATGCAGCCGGGTTTTGGTGCTCCCGATGCCCTCCACCGTGGTCACTGCACAGCCGTGCATTGCGCACACGGGCGTGAGACAGGCGTTGACCGCCAGGTGACGGATCTTGTTGGCTCGGCGGTCCATCCTGGACACCATCACGGTGCAGGCGCCACAGCCACCCTCCGCACATCCCAACTTGGTGCCACACAGCCGCAGCCTCTCCCGCAGGTAGCTGAGAAGGGTCCACTCTGGGTCCGGACTTGTCTCAGTCACCTGGAGAACGGGTAATCAACTGTTAAGTGAGTGCATAATTCTTCAACTAATATTCAATGGTTTTAATATGACACAATACAAGATCATTATGAATGCCTAGATAGGCCAGAAATTGGGTGTTTAAAAGATCCTGTTTTTACCTTTTTTCCATTCACAAAAAACACCAAGACCGAAGTTTTGTTATTTGCAGACATCGTGCAGTTGAATCTGTCTTTATTAACGCATATAAATATTGAAGAGTCTTTGAATGTAAAACCAAAAGAAGTTTACAAATTCTTGTTAAAAAACTCTTCCGTAGACCGAAAAAACACAACCGGCGCGCGTCCATAAAGAAAGCGTATTCAGCGGTACGACGGTCTTTTTTATTCAATTTTTTTAATGGTTTATCTCTTTTGTATATCTTTTAGCTTTTGGGAACTTTATTAGCACAGTTTAAGTTTAGGTAAAACAGCAAATTCTCTTACTTGACGTCAACGTAAATGTAGTCTGATAAGCCCACAGACGGTGATAATTTGCATAATTTCCTTATTTTTATAGACTGTATGATACAGTTATTTTGCACTCTTTGCTCATCATCTTGGCCATCTACACATTTGTTTATATCTAGGTATATGTAGAATGTACAAACTTAGAAATGGGAAAAGATTTGCTCGAGCGAAACTTGAACTGAAATACGTGTCGTATGAGTAATTTTTATGAAAACTTGAAGACCATTTCGCTATGGTTTAGACATGGTTTTAGATGGTTTGGCTTCCACTTAAATTTATTTAAGACCAGTATTTACTATTTAAAGGGGTGAGCGTAAGTAACTTAGAAAAAAAGCCCTCTTGTACAGTGTACACATGTATGTAAATAATTTCATTTAGAAAAAACATAGTATTTTCCTGCTATGATGTCGTGTCATGACCGCATAATATATATAGGGAGCGGTCCGTTAAGTTTATCCTTATTTTCTCATCGCACTCGGGCACACTGCTGTAAACAATTGATTTTTCCTACAGAAAAAGGACAACGCAGGGCAAAAGTTAAAAGAAAATGTCTGAGCTCGATGCCAAAAAAATAGCCGAAGCTGAGGAGTTAGTGAAACAGGCCTATAGTGCCGCGGATGAGTATGCCAAGGCTGGTATGTATTTCAAGGCTGCAACGGCTTATCGAGTTGCCAAAAGTTTTGATACGAGCAGGGATTATCTTTTGAAGGCCATAGACTGTTACGAGAACAACAAGTCGTGGTTCCACGCTGCCAAATCCTGCGAGCAGATTATTTTGCTGGCCAAAGAAACCGATAAGTTATCCGATGTTGAGGAGTATGCCAATAAGGCTTGCAGTCTCTACCAAAAACATGGTTCACCGGAAGCAGCTGCCGCAGCACTGGACAAGGCCGCCAAAATGTCCGAGTCCCAACATCCTGACATGGCACTGGGATTCTACAAACGAGCTCTGGCAGTTGTATTGGCTGGAGATTCCGTGCACCAAGCCGCTGAGTTCGCATCGAAAGTCTCAAGGATACTGGTGAAGCTTGAGAGATACGAAGAAGCCACCAAAGCCCTGAAAAAAGAGATTGGCCTTAACCAACAATCAAAGTCCTATGGCCAAGTTGGGCGACTAGTCGTCGCTTTGGTGCTGGTGCAACTAGCACTCGGAGACTCGGGAGAAGCCAGAAAGACATTTAAAAAATGGGGAAACCGTTGTGATCCCCAGGAGGTTACCACCTTGCAAACACTTTTGCAAGCTTTTGATGACGAGGATCCGGAATTGGCTGCCAGGATGCTGGCCAACCCGTTTATCCGACATATGGACGTTGAGTATGCCGTTCTATCCAAAAACATTTCATTACCACAAGGTATTCAAATGGAGAAAAAAGGAGGCGAAAATCCTGAAAAAGAGTGAGCATTATAACAATCCCGGTTGTGTTTTACTGTTTGTTAAAAATCAAATATATTTATCGTTGGACCTCAAGAAAAAATGCCTTTAATATACATTGTTAAATAGATAAATAGAAACTGTTGAATTACAAAAAAAACTTCATCGCAATTGTTGTTTTACTTTAAGTATGTTGATGGTTATAGTGACTTGTTTTTTCTATTATCAACACACGAAATTTTTTCAAAATGTGCGCAGCAGGAAATGTTGACCTCCTCCCGGAAAATGATCGGAAATGCCCGGAAAAACCTCGAGACCTTTTGATAAGACGACTTTCAGTATTTCTACGTTTTCATTTCTACATTCTACACTTTTACTTCTACATATATTATTTGTAAAATATACGATGTCATTTACGAAAATACTAAAATCATTGCATACTTTCCAGCGACTTTATAGAAAGTACTTAACAAGCCTGCTAAAATCGCATATTTGCAAGCATAACCTGATTACTATATATAAAATTCTTACAAACATTTAGTTTCAGGTATAAAGAAATTTAAGCTGTGAAATTGGACTTATGGAAACTAAGTTGTGTGAAAGTCGCTGAAGTTTGTACAGAACAAGGATCATACATTGTTCCATTGATCCTGTACATTCATTCATATGGGTATCACACTCTTGTCGACAAACTTCTACCCCAAAATAGGAAAGTGATTTTGAGAAACATTAAGTGGCTTTGTAATACATTTAGTTTCCTAAAATAAATTAAAAGAAACTCTATAACAAGCTTGTCAATTAATTTGTATGACTTAAATTGGCTCAGTAGTGAAACTTTAATTTTATTTACACAGGTAAGCAATCGCCTTATTGGACTTTTGGTTATTTTAGGACTGTACTGCATGTATCTCCCACAGATAAGATATATTTCAGCTAGTGTGTATAATTTGCAATGATTGCTGTCCCATCAATAAACCAACGGACACACGCCTCAAACACCCAAGTGTCATTTCACAACGAATGGCGATGATTAAGTGTGGCCAGCAATAAGCGAAATCAAATTGCATGGCCCGCTGTTATTGTAGTTGATTTATTTAGAGTCCATCCAATATCAATTAGCGTTATCAGGCAGCGCAATTGGTCAGTTGACGCTGGCAGTTATCAGTGATTTCTGAATACTATTCGGTAATAAATACTTTATTCCCGTTTATGAGTCCCCTTCAAGGAATCACACTGACCAATGGCCATAACGAATTATTATACTCCACCCGGGGTCTCGTCTATTTTTGGAAGTCCATCGTAAACCGATACTGGTCAGTATGAACTTTAAACGCAAATTGGCTGACGACCAGGCATGCGGTCACTTTCATGTTACGCATACGCCCCGTGCTCGCAGGTTACCAATAAACGATTGCTTGTAAAATGATTCATTTATTAGGCATTTGTGAACTTTGCACTTGATGAACTTTACACAAACTGACTAGCTGAATTCTTGTTCTGATCTGCATTACAATTAATGAGTATAAATTGTCTGGTCTGACGTTGCTCTCCTGTGTCGCCGGTTGGATTGTTAATAATTATAAGTAAACAAATTCGTTGTACGTAACGATTCTTTGGTACGAGTATGTCATTGGCTGCTCTGCTTTTTGCTTTTCTCCATCCAGAACTTTACCTCTACAGGAGGAACTTCTGGCCCGCCATGATGAGCATGAGGATGAGGGATACGGAGGCCGTGAGTCCCGCTGAACCCGAACGCTCCTCGGGCTGCTCCACAAAGACCACCGCTCTGTTGTTCTCGCTCTGCAGCTCCCTGTAGTTGTTGTGCAGCTGCTTGCCCTCTCCGTACTCGATCTCCTTGAACTCGTTCACCTGGTCCAGGGTCACCGGGAAGGTCTCTGTGAGCACAATCCAGGTGACGGCCTCGGCGCAGGTGGGCGTGGTCAGGGAGCCCGCATATGTGAAGTAGGTCTCCACACTGGGCACCAGGTCATCCACAGCCAGGGAATCTGCCACCAGGGCAGGCTTGTTCATGCTGTCGTAGCTCTTCACTGCTCCCAAACTCTTGACAATGCTGCCGATGGCCTCGTTGGGTGTGTTGGACACATGGTAGAGCACTCCAATCACCACAATGCCATCCTTGAAGTTGGCCGCCATGGTCATATTGGGGTAGATGGTGTTCCGGTGCACAATGTGCACTTCCAGCGGATAGCGGATGTCGTTGATGGTGTGCTCCGACCACCAGTGCATATGAATCTGCTCCACCACATAATCATGCAGTAGGGCACCACCAGTCAGGGTCAATTCGTGATCAAAGCCAGATAGTTGAACTGCACAATAGAATTTAAGATTATATGTATAAGGCTCTATTCTCTAATTCTGGACTATCTAAAATACTCACTCGAATGTCCATTGTTGACCATTAGCAGATTCTTCTGGTGCTCGTCATAGTTCTCAAACTTGAGAGGATCAAACTCGCCCTTCAATGCCCCCTTGACATGCAGATTAATGGGGCTTTGCTTCTTGCCAGTATCGCAGAGACCGCCCCATTTGGGAAAGGCTATAAAAGATATTAAAATCATCCATCAATGTCAAGAACAAATATTTTGCCATTTTAATTTCCCAATTTCTGCACAAGCTAAGTTTTTATTTGAAATTAAATGCTCATAAATCAAACTTTATAGAGCCCTGTTTGACCAATTAATAACTCTATGACAGAAGTTCTGTTTCCGCAGAATTGCCCAATTTCCATTCCGAATTTATCATTATTCATGTTCAATTTGCATACACAACAATTTGGCCCAATTTAAGCTCGACTCAAGCTCGAGCACGGGACACACAGATAACTATTTATATATCCGAGCACATATGGATCGCTCTGGTGTGCAAACAGAGTGACCCACTCACTCACTCGTCGCCGTTGATTAACTAATTTCAGCGAATAAACTCGATTGGCTTTACTTACGCTCATCCTGATTGTTGTCCAAGTCCGGGTAGCCCCATTCGTTGGCCCAGCTGAGTGCCAGGGAGCAGCAGGCTGCAAGAGAAGAAGCGGGTGACAGATAAGTATCAAGTATCAAGTATACGCCATGAGGGACCGCTTAATGGGAACGATTTAAATAAAACGCGTAAACTTCAACTTGACCGCCTGGCCGCCAAAGCACAAAATGCACATTAAAAACTGCACTTGATGGTGGGCCATTAAAGCAATGATGGCAATGTTGGACTGACAGAGGGTCAATCTACTTGTGTTTGGCAGTGGGCAGCCTCAGTTGTCGGCACAGCACCTTGCACTTGACTGGGCTAAAAATACCCATGAAATTTATGTTTTCAGCCGCATATAAGTACCTGTAGATATATATGTAAGTGCGGCTATTTAAATCAACCGAATTCTGTTTCATTAACCTGCAGATTGGTACGATATTTCGCTTTCTTCTCCTTCATTTTTGCTAAAAGCTTTTTTGACATCTGCACATCAAAATATACACTAAATTTAAGGCGCGCGGTTTTTTAGATTTTACGATCCATTTGGGCATTTAAAAACCACTGACCCATCAATATAACTCGCCACTGCGGTGATCTGTGATCAAATGTGCGTGTTTATTAAGTCATTTTCCACATTAATGGGTTAATAAAGAGTCCGCAAACAAGTGTGATAATTTATGCTCTGTCTTTAATCTTTCGAATATTTATGCTTGCCGTTTGGCACTTTTGCAAGTTGGCGTGCAAAAAGACAAATGACGACCACAGCTGGGAAAGTAGAGTACTAAATATACCCAAGTATTAATACTATATAGTATTGTATATAATCGTTTTAATATACTTTTTGCCGGGCAACGTGCTCGTCAGCTGAGGTTTTCTTGGTAGAATATAATCATGGGACGCCCTGTGACGCAATGATATTTTGTATCTTTGAGTTATGGCATTTGTTGATTAGAGTAATATTTCATTCTTTAATGATATTTTTACAATTCCCCGGGCAGCCAGAGAGTACTTACTCGGGGATTCTATTTGAACTTGTATTGTTCCCCATTAAAAGTCATATAGAAATTTCCTTTTAATTAAGAAGCAATCACAAGACCTAATGGCTTTATCGTGGGTGGTTTTGAAATGTTTAAATTTGGTTAAATAATATAGTTTCCGTCAGATGCCAAATCAAAACAAATCACTTGATCTTGCAACTAAATATTAATTCAGCTGACATGCAACAAATGTCGACCAACAATTTAAAACCCAATTAAATTTGCACATGCAAAAAGCTGGGACAATTAAATTTGAGTGTCTAAAGCTTTGATAGCTGATAATAGGAAATGTTCTGTAATTTGAGGCCCCGGGGTGTAAAAGTTAACAAAACTGTAATTGCATGCGGGCAATGCAAATGGGGATAATTATGTGAAAATTTGCACAAAACAAACAGCTGCAATTGGAAGTGGAAAATGCACTCAGCCCCGTGACGGTATCAAGTGAAAATATTCTCCGGCTCTTGAGATTGAAATAGGGAAATTCTTTGCTCCGATGTTCTGACATTGCTCAAACTTGTCTCTACTGCTGTTTATTAAATCATTTCGGCCTTGTCAGCAGAAGTGAATCGAAACGATTTCGCTGGCTTAGCAGCAGCGATAAAGACCGCCGTCAGTCGTTTTGGTTTTCTGTCAAATCACTGCGGTATCGAGATCCCCCACCAAAATATTTAGAGCACTTGGTGATTTTCCAGACCGAATTTTATTTACATTTTACTGAGCGTCATAATCAAAGATATCTCCCACCGATAAACGATTTCGGGAGTGCGCACGATTTAATGTCCCATTGTCATAATATGGGGGCGTGTAAAGCCTGTGATAAGCTGCAATGTCCCATGAAAACACCTCTGGTCATGTGAATGGAAACGTTGACACTTTGCCTTTATCACTCTCCCAAATAAATGTGCAATAAATTCAATTTCTAGATAAATAATATTTTAAATGAACAAACTTCCGTTTCTTTAATTTCAGACAAAATTTAAATGAAATATTACTTTCTTAACATTTTTCAATTTCAATAAATATTTCGAGGTATAAAACCACCCCTATAGTTAATCTAATCTGCTGAGTCAAAATCAAATTTACTTAGCTGGCATAATCAGACAAATGACTTTGACACCTTGGTTCTTCAGAACAGACGATTGTCTGGTATGGTCTCCATAAACCTTTGATGAAATTGCTTTAGGGTTTAAGTGCATCGCTAATCGATTGTGGGAGTAGGTTAAAAAGTTTCCATCATAAGCCAATCGCCTCTGTGGACTTTGGATTCGCGATGGAAGCGGAAGAATGCGACTGGATGTTGATAAACGAGTGGAAAACAAGCCGAGGAGATAGTGGGAAGGAGAGCAGATAGCAGAAGGTCTTCGTAAACAGAAGTCAACTCGCGGCAGATGACTCTATATATCAATAGGAAGTATTGGCTATCATGAAAGTGAAGTGCGGAATGCAATTTCACTTTCGCTGGACAACAAAGGGAGAGCACAGCAAATATAAATGCACTGCACCCACAACGCTCCAGTGGATCCAGCGGTGATGAATGGCGGTTTTACAAAAAAAGGTGTGTATAGTCCATCAAATGCTTGTTCCGCAGCTAACAGACAAAGACCAATCAAATGGAACTTATCTGTATCAAAGTTCATGAACTGGAGTGGAAAGTGTTTGAACAACCTGTTTTAACCTATAAAAACCACCAACATTTTCATTAACAATCCTGATTGTTTTTTCCCTTTAAATATTAGCTTCAAAAAAATCTTAAATATTTATATGTTATAATTATTGGGACTTCTGTCTTACAAAACAAAATATAACTACCTTAACTTAAAGTTTACAATGTATGTCAGTAAAGAACGTTATACTTAATAAAGTTGTTGGTATGATTACTTAACAAAAAGAAGTTAAAAAGCCAAATACAAAATAATTAATTGCAGACAGCCAAATCAGATTATGATAACTGATTCCTACAAGCACATCATTTAACGAAAAATATCACTTATTGGCATGTGTGTTATCTTGGACACAAATAATGGTATCTGATGATTGAAAGCAACAAACAACAAATTAGGTAAATCTAGGTTCCGACACATTTTACCTAAGTTAACGGATTTGGCTTAAGTTATATTTAGTTTTAATCACCTGCCTTTATATACACCATATACATGGTATATCAGGTAGAAATCGCAGCTAATCAGGGAGTAACTACCTGGCAAGTACGCAAAAGCGATAAAAATGTGCCTTGTTATTGGCTTTAAGCCAATTTATTACGGCTAATCGAATTTTGCAGCGATCCATAAACGGAGCATAGTTAATTGCCCATTAATCGTTTAATATGCATCTCCCCCCCTTCTCACTTGGAAATTCCCTTATCAGCGAGGCATCTAATCGGTGATTTCTTGAGCACCATCCAAGCCACATAAATTACATTCGATTATCTCGATTAGCTCAGCAGTTTTCCCACCCAGCGTGACCAAAAATTTAACTTCTGCTGACCTTATCGCACACTCAGTCTGCTCAGTCTCTGATGAGTCGGTCGTCTGTATCTGCACTGTATCTGTATCAACGAATTAAGTGGGTATTTTCCGAATGCCCCACAAAGTCAACAATAAGGCAATAGATTGTCTTTCTTTCAGATATCTCTTGGGGCGCGTGATCCATGTCCAAAGTTCTTTGTAGTACTGATGTGACGGTGTAAGCTAAGATTTTAGATACAACCAACAATATGTGTTGGGGTTTCTTAAATGGAAACCTTTATTTCTTTCGAAAATTCCCTAAATTTATGTGTTACATGAAAAACGAAATTAGTTAGAAAGAATCACCTTTAACCGAAAGTAGAATAGCTTCAAAACTAGATTTAAACAGATTTTTTCTGCTATTCTCTTTAAGAGAATCTTTGACAGGATGAAGCCAATTGACAAGCACCACTACATATGACCAGAACTCAAACACAAAAACTGATCTACATTTATCTGGTAAATAATCAAGTCTATCCGTACACTTCCGATGGCAATCATCACTTCCCCTGGTCTGAGACCCTGCTCATTGTAAATAGTAAGCGCAAAAAGCGCCTTGTAATTTACGATCCCATGGTATTATCATAAGTGCATTGTCTATGGCATCTTATCAATTAAAACGATCCAAATAATTACAAACTAAAAAGCAGGGGACAAACTGGGGGATCAGCACCTAAGACGTGCCTTTATTGTGCTATCGGTGTCATACGGATATGTGGATAAATACGATTGCGATAAGTACAAGAATCCAATTAATGGCGCCTCCGATTTGAGTCAGTTTTTTGGAGTAAGTGACTCACAGTGAGGCAGTTAAATAACTTTGATTGGCTTTGAATGAGTCACGGTTGATATGTAACATAATAATTGATAATAATTTACCTATCAAGGAGAGGGTGATAAAATGCATTTTGTACGGTTTATTTTCGTCAAACTTATTTTCAGTTATATCACTTTGCAGCAGTTCAAAAAACCAAATTGCACTGTTAACTTTGATTATTTTGTACTATTTTTTATTAGAGGCTGCCAAGCAGGACACAGAACCTTTGCGGTCTCGAAGCCAACTCCATCGGTTTGGCCAGCGGCACGCGCCTTTTATAACGGAACCTCGGGCGAAAGAACGGAACCCGCGGCGGTCAGGCACAGAATGATTACTGAAAAGCGGTACGAGCATCGAGCAATGTGCACACGCACACAGCCGCAGAGCACACCCGCACACCCACAAGCCCACTACTGCACTCACACAATTGAACGCTGAATTATGGCAACGAAATACTCAGGTTTATGTGCTCTTTTTTTTTGTTGTTTTGGGTTTTCGGTTTTCCGCCTCTCCCAAAAGATATTGTCAACGAAAAGGGGCAGATACATACATATGCAGATTAACGGCAAAAAAGAAAAATGGGAAATACAGCCGCCGAGAGCCGAAGGTGAAAACTGCAATTGCCGAGCAGCGCAGTCGATGTCGCGGCTTAGAAGCTGATTAATTGATAAGCAGGCAGAGAAATGCTAAACGAACGGTAATTGGCAGCTGGGCGAGAGCAGGAGAGAGCGACTCTCACACCCACACATGGAAAAGCACACTGAAAGAAATGTAACGGATTTCAATCAGAAAGCTAAAATACTTAGTATTCCAAACATTTTTTTTGGGTAATTTTAAAAAGCAATTAATGTAAAACACTTTACGCAAATTAATCGTGAATAATACAAAAGCCTTTATTCTACGTATTTTTTATTTACCCTTTACCCTTTTTTTATAATACCGAGTGTATCCCAAGAGTCTCTCTTCAAATTTTTCTCTGTGCATGCAAAAGAGAGGAAGCCGCAGGAAGTGACGTTTGTATTTGTCAAGATCGAGATTGTCACATTTTGGCAAATAAATTTCAATTGATTCGAGCCACGGACTGCCCAGCCGCTCGGTTAAAATTAGAATTACTACAAAATTAATTTACTGGCCCGAAGTGACCAATTGTTGCACCCACATCCACATGCAATACTCGAGAGACAAATGCTCATTGAACGGGACAAATTCTGTGCGAGCGAGTGCGAGCGAGAAGGCAGGAGTGCAGGGGCTGTCGTCGCTGATGCTGCGGCCTTTGTTGGCCAATGTCGACGTCATTAAAGTGCAGTTAATGTGCCAAAAGGCAGAACAAAGTCAATGTCACACGGCAGCTGCTCTCATTTCCCCAGGGATGGGGGAAAGCGGCAAAAAGGCAAAGGTAGAAGGGTGGTGAGAGAGAGGGAAAGGGCCAGGGTGCGAGAGAAAATCAAAATGCATTTCCGCAACAAATCGCCGCTTGACAGTAATTACCGCCAACACGAGCGGTAATTTGTGACTATCAAATTGCGAATCTTGATACCCTTTAACTGAACGTCGTACGGCCGCTGCTTGTTTCGTGTCTGGAAAACGGGAAAAGCGATTGTGCAGGGTGTCGGTCTTACGGTCACATGTGGTTTTCCACCAATAAAAGGATTTAATGGCTTCCATTTAGAGACCGGTCATTAAATTGTTGCACTTTGTTGCCGCATATTCACCAGACAAGTAGCAAAATGGCATGCTTATAAAACGCAGTCCAAAATGTTGATAAATTATTTCTTTACAATTCGTTTAAGTTGAAGTACAGTCAGACTTCAGTAAATTGGACCTTCATCTGCCAAAAAAAAACTAAGAAAAAAAATATATTTTTAAGCTACCATACTTTTATTTATATTTTATTTTGCATATTAAAAATGCCGCTTACCTAATAAGAGAAAACATTAAAAAAAAAAAAAATAAAAATAGTTTAAAATGTGTAACAACAAATAATCTTAAGCATGAACTCCACAAATTGGTCGTTTTTTTTTTTAAATGGGGCCCAACAATTTACATTTACATTATTTTAATAAAATGTAGAGCACGACGTAAACTTGTTGTTTTGCCTTTAAAAAAATATAAAACAACAATGGGAACTTTAATTTAAATTTAACATGGACTTTTTAAAGCTTAATTTTATTTTTTAAAATTTAAAAAATTTGTACGAACTTAGCTTACAATAATAACAATTAAGGGACTTTTTTCGTAGCTTGTAATAAATTATGTGATACTTAAAAAATATAAATATTTTTCCTTTTCCAAAATTTATTGCTTTCACTGGCGGAAAACTCGCCTGCATTTAGTACTTTGACAAATTTCCGTTTTCCGATCTACTGAAAATTGATGAAAATGAGGTTATAAATAGAATGCACTGCACCCTTAACCACTTTATCAGACATTCAGCATCGTGTGCGAATGCATTTTCATGAATGGCACAAAAAAAAAAAGAACTCAACAAGCGTGTTGACAAAAGGCGCTAGCGACGTCACGCGATTGCGGGCAATCAAAGGGGCAAAGAAAGAGCAAACACAACGCCGCATGTGACAAATTGAGCGCACTGGTGACCCCAATAGTCGTTGCAATTACAAACAAAATTACATTAGACGGCGGCGGGTTAACGGGAATCGTAGTATCGGGCAGCGTGATGGCAATTCCGCAAATTAAAATCGAATCAAATCAATTGAACGGCGCGAAACATGTGATTGGGCGCGATTCGGTTTGCTGATGGGTAAGCAATTCAATTAAGTCGTTGGACATTGACAGCCAAGTGAGCAGTCAATACGGACAAGGCATAAAAATTAATCAGTTTAAATTAACCTATCAGCAAAATCAAATTTCAAACAGTAACCGCTTTGCGCGCCCAAAATGCAGCCCTGTCCATTGTGACCCAACCACTCGCCCTCTTTCTGGCAACGCCGACCGGGCTGTCACTGTGGAGCGTTGCCAGCCCGCTGCCCCAACTGTCAAACATTATTTCGTGCCCGTTTTAAAGCCAACCTTGTGTTATTTATCACCAGTGATTTATCAAAAAATTAATTTCGTTTTTTTATAAGTTCATCGCCTTGGGACCGAACGCCCATTAACCCTAATCCGCCAAAAGTAACCAGCAACGCGCGCCGATTGCGACAGGTGGCAGCTCTGGCAGAACATTGCCGAGCTGCGAAAGAGTGCAAAAGCAAAACGAAGAGAACGCAGCGCAGCCGAAAAAAATTGAAGCAGCACTGCACGCGATATATTTTTTATTTTCAAAGGTTAAAGCCGCATAAAAAGGCATCCGCCGAGCGCAAACGAGGGACAAAAGTGCCGGCCAGCCGTAAGTTAACAAATATTTGCAGCCATTTGTGTATTACAGCCGCACGAAGCGACTCAAAAATTTTCGCAAGAACCGAAAAAAAGCGAAAAAATTTTGCACATCGAC
Source organism: Drosophila oshimai (assembly GCA_018150695.1). NCBI lineage: Eukaryota > Metazoa > Arthropoda > Insecta > Diptera > Drosophilidae > Drosophila > Drosophila oshimai. Next base: position 74,563 of record JAECWM010000051.1, on the reverse strand, counting down.
GACGGTGGCGGCGGCAGCGGCGCTGCTTCTCTGCCGGCAGTGGCGGCGGCGGCGGCGATGAGCGCAGCAAAAAGGAGCAGCTGAAAGATGAAAAATGGGAAAATACAAAAAGAAAGAAGCGGCTACGCAACGCAGGCGGGCCCATTATGATGGATTTTCATAGAAAAGGCGCAAGTGTGGAAATAATGTGTAAATTCGATATGTAAATTCGGCATGTGCCGTGTCACAGTGTGCGTGCGGGCGAGTGTGCGTGAAATTCTTATTGGAAAAGCGTGCTCATCGGTGTGAACGAACGAGCGAAACATTTCGGCGGCTGCGGAGAGAGAGAGAGCGAGAGAGCGCGCACACGCTTTTTTAAGGTGGTGTGCGGAAGACACACACAAAAGAAAGACAAAGAAGAAGAGGAAGCATTGCGCCGCTGCGCTGCCCCGGCAAAGTCGCTGTAGCGGCCAGCGTCGACGTCGCCGCCAGCGTCGCAGCTAGCTGCATTTTGTGTTTAGCCAGGAATTTCTTGCCCCAAAATAACTTCAAAAAATTTTTGATTGCCAGTGCGTCAAAACATTTTCATATTCCCCCACAAAAATCATTCCGTTTTTGTTTTGTTATTGCTTCGCAGGCAAAATTTAGCAGCGTAACAACAACAACAACAACAGGGGCAAGCAAAAGACTGATTTGATTAAAACACTGTAGAAGAGGCATCATCAAGGAATTAAACGCAGGAACCCAAGGATTCTGCCCACTGCACACTGAATTGTGGGTACTGCACCCCTTGGTTATTTATTATTATGGTTAATATCTTATTATGTCGCTGTGTTATCCCGCAGGAAACTCTAGGGAAATACAGCAAACTGCAGTCGACGGGGAAAAGTCGGGAGTTGAAGGCTGGGCAGCAGCAGCAGCAGCAGGAGGGACGGACGGCGAAGAACCACCAAAACAAAGCGGAGAAACTAGGCCCCACGGCAAACAACATGGAAGATCTTCTTGTGGAAGTCCGGCTCGACAATGGCGCCTACTACAAGGTGAGCTAACAAGATGCAAGAAGAGGCTGGTAGTGGTAGGTGGGCGGGAGGAGTTGGGGCAGCAGCTGCCTCAGTTTCTAATTTCGTGGATTTTAGCTTTATTTCTATAAATAACGGCAACATTTTGAGTGGAGTCTCGACATCACCGCCACCACCACCACCACAGCAACACTAACACAACTGCACCGCCACCACCGACGCGACGCGACGCAGGCACGCACACAGCGTTGTGGGGGTGCCGACGTCGACGTCGACGACGGCGTCGATGCCCTCTGCCCGAAGCTTACTGCGCTGCCTCCTGACGTCGTCGTCGAACATTTGTATTTGTTGTTGTGGTTGTTTCCCCTTTTTCATTTTGATTCGATTTGATGAAGATAAGAGGTATCCAAATCATCCTAATTTGCGTTTAACTGATTCGGCCGATAAGATAATGCTTGCAGTGACTTTAAGCCCACTATTTGGTAGATACACCAAGTATGGCAACTCTTTGGAAAAGCCTTGTATGTGCTATCTGTGAAGTCAAATTAAATTGTTTTTAATTTATAATTTATTTTCACTGTTTAAATAGGGAGTTTTATTATTGGTGTGATAACAAATAATGTTTCTTTTTAATATTTGTATAGTCTACAACAGATAGAGCTTTTTATTTGGTTTTTTATTTTTTTTGTTTTTGAAGCACTCGATTTTAAAGTTGTAGTTGTTAAAATTTTTTTGATTTTTTTTTTCTGTTTTATCAATTTAACTTTTAAAAATATTTAAACAGTGTCTACATTTATTTAAAGTTGTTTATTAAAGTTTTTTCCAATTGTTGTTTAGCGAAAAATAAAATGGGCTCGTATTGTTTTAAAAAAGGTTAATTCTTGGAAAGCTCTCTATGAGCCTACTTCTTTTTACCAACCACTTAATGTAGAAAATAACTTTAATTGCAGAAGTACTTTCTTTTCTGTAGTTAACATTTTTTATATTCATTTATTTAACTTATAGTAAGGTAGTTACAAAACCTTTTATTGTCTGATTTGATTTATTATTTTGAACCTGCATAATCTTACTATCATCCTGTTCCGTTCGCTTAAAGTTCTGGAAATCTGAGAGAAAAGCAAAGATAGTATAGTTAATTTCTCGCATAGCTGCGCCTTTGATTACAGAGTTAGTAAACAAAGCAACTGCAGTGCATATAAACACACGATAAGGAGAGACTTCCCTAATGATGAATCAGCACTCGGCTTGTTTGCATTTGGATAAGGTTCTACTGTCACTCGCTTATTGGAGATCCAAAGAGGGCCCCCCTTTGGCAGTTTTTGCATTTCTCGATTTCACATTATTGTGGGGTTATTATCGGGGTGGGGCTATCATAAAAATATAATTTATATATATCTGTTTGTGCCTAGCTGAATGAAAAATATCGTAGGCAATAGCCACATTAATGACACACATTTTTCTCCCTACTTTCCTGCCTGCTGCTCGCCCTGTCAATGCTCTTGTATATCATCCGTTTGCTGCCAACAACAACAACAACAACAAAAAACGTCAACTGCAAAAAACTAATAAACGACAACAACAACCACAGGGCCAGGTGACAGCTGTCGGCGATGATGGCATCTTTGTGGATGTGGACGGGTAAGTTTTGTCAAACAAACAAAACCGCGAACAGGGCAAACACCAACAACCACTTCAGCTGCGAGACATGTAAAGCGTATTCTCTAACTAATTTGCAACAATTAATACAATCAGAGCAGCAACAACCACCGAGAGACGCGACTTCTTGGCATCGAAATTAGAAATTAGAGATGCTGGGCACGCATCATTTGTGTCGTCCGTCTCCCATCCGTTTCCCTATATTCCCCTCTCCGTGGAATCTCTAATTTGGCGCAATTTGTTAAACGCCAGTGCCGCTGCAGCAAAAGCAAAAGCAAAAGTAGTTTCCTGCGGCGGCGGCGGCGGCAAACAGAAATCTGCTGACTGATGCACTGACCATCGCGATCCAAGACTGTCCGCCCCACTGACTTGGGAAGTTCCCAGAGGCAATCTTTTCGCACTGCAAAGAAAAGGAAGTGGGGGATGGCTTCCATCTCTGCCAAAGCTGTCAAGTGCGAGCGACAAATGCCACTAAGCAGCGGCGCTGACATGGCGCGACTATTTTTAACCGCGGAAAGAAACCATTTATATTCATTTATTTATTTTCAATTCGGTTATGACGCTGTGACTGAGCAGCATGTTACCGAAATAATTTTATTTTAAGACAATTTGGGGCATTATTCTTGCAGAAGCGGGTTTTAATTTTAATTTAACTTCTAAATTAAAGTTTACATACAAATACGTATTGAAATAACAGTAAGATTCTCAATATATTTTTTTGTATATTAGGTGTCAGTTTGAAGTGTCTTGTCCATTTTTAATCACCGAAAAATTACACAAAACTAGCATTTTATTTTTAAATAAATAAAGTAAAGTAAACTTTAAAAATGCAAATAAATGTATAGGTATTTTCTATTTAATATAAATTAATTCATTACCTTCCTTTTGTAAAATATTTAATTTTGCAGCACTTGAACTTAATGCGCTGATCTTGATTTAATTTGAAGAGTATATAACCGCCGTCTAGCAATATTTAATTACTTTCTTATAGCATAGGCCTGTTCTTTTTCGGCTTTTCTTTTATTGTGTGCTTGCTGCATTTCTTGTGACATTTTTGGAACGAGAGTTTTTCGGTTTTTGATTTTATTTTGTTGTCTTCCATCGCTCACACACGAGATCCACTTGAGCTAAGCAGCCGGATCTAAATTTAGTTGCGTCTCTATCCTGTGCCATTTCCGATATGTTCCCGTGGTGGGCTTGGAAGCAAGAAGAGGAATTGGCTTGGGTGTCTCACCCACAATGGTTGTTGTGCTTGATCCTTGGCCCTCTGCCAAGGGAGCAGCTGCAGGGGCAAACACCTGTCCGCGGACTTTCATGCAACTTGGCAAATGCACCTTAATTAATCGAATCTTCGCCCCACACGCATTGTTACAGCGTTCTCGAGGTAATGAAATATCCATTTGTGAACGTCCGTCTGCCGCCCGAGGAAACCGTGGAGGTGGCGGCCCCGATCTTTGAGGAGGGCATGGAGGTGGAGGTGTTTACGCGCACAAACGAGCGCGAGACCTGCGGCTGGTGGGTGGCCATTATTAAAATGCTCAAAGCGGACATCTGTGCGGTGGCCTACATTGGTTTCGAGACGCCCTACACCGAAATCTGCGAACTGGGCCGCCTGCGCGCCAAAAACTCGAATCCGCCAATTACAGCCAAGTCCTTCTACCAGTTCACGCTGCCCGTTCCCGAGGAGTTGCGCGAAGAGTGAGTGCCCTTGATATGATCCGCTTTAATCCCTAATGACATTATGTCTTTCCGCATAAACAGAGCCCAGAAGGATGGCATACACAAGGAGTTTCAGCGCACAATCGATGCCGGCGTCTGCAACTACAGTCGCGACTTGGACGCCCTGATTGTCATCTCCAAGTGGGAGCACACTCAGAAGCGCGCCAGCATGCTCAAGGATATGCATTTTCGTAATCTCTCACAGAAGGTACGACCCACAAAAAATGCATTTGATATGCTTTAAAACTATTTTAAACACTGACTTTTTCAGGTTATGTTGTTGAAAAGGACTGAAGAAGCTGCTCGTCAGCTCGAAACGACTAAACTAATGAGCCGTGGGTAAGTTAACACACAATCCCAGTTTGTCCTCTTTGTTATTTTGTCGTTTCTTTCTGTTAAATTCTCTTTTCGAAAGAGAAGTCGTAAACAATTTTTAAAAAATAGTTGTGGTGGTTTGTGGTGACACACCAGTTAATTTTTAAAAAAGTTTTCTTGACAGTAAATTACAATGAGCAATGATAATCAAAAGTTTTTAATGCAATTTAAACCAAAATCGTTTTTAATTTCGATATTAATGAACATAATTTTGCAGAAACTACGTTGAGGAGTTCCGTGTGCGTGACGATCTCATGGGCTTGGCCATCGGCTCGCATGGCTCGAATATACAGGCGGCACGCACGCTCGTCGGCGTCACCAACATCGAGCTGGAGGAGAAGTCCTGCACATTCAAGATCAGTGGAGAGACCGAGGAGTCTGTGCAGCGGGCCCGCGCCATGCTTGAGTACGCCGAGGAGTTCTTCCAGGTGCCCAGGGAGCTGGTGGGCAAGGTGATTGGCAAGAACGGACGCATCATTCAGGAGATTGTGGACAAGAGCGGCGTGTTTCGAATCAAGGTGAGTGCTGTGAGTATTGTGCGCTAAACGCGGGCCAGTCCTAATCTTTTCCGGGCAGATCGCTGGCGACGACGAGCAGGATCAGAATATCCCCCGTGAGCTGGCGCATGTACCCTTTGTGTTCATTGGCACCGTGGAGAGCATTGCGAATGCCAAAGTGCTGTTGGAGTATCATCTGTCGCATCTGAAGGTGGGTTTAACAAATAACCTGTTATCTTTTGGTTTTTACTTACACTTATATCGGAGATGCAAGATCGGTGAAAGTAAAAACTGATATGTGGGCTTCTTTTTTTGGGACTCTACTAATCCTTTCGTTTCAATAAAACCCGCAGGAAGTGGAGCAGTTGCGTCAGGAGAAATTGGAGATTGATCAGCAGCTTCGCGCCATCCAGGAGTCCTCCATGGGCTCCACACAGAGCTTCCCAGTAACGCGGCGCTCTGAGCGCGGCTACAGCAGCGACATCGAGTCTGTGCGCTCAATGCGCGGCGGTGGCGGCGGGCAGCGTGGCCGCGGACGTGGACGCGGTGGCGGCGGTCCTGGTGGCAACGGACTCAACCAGCGTTACCACAACAATCGGCGCGACGAGGACGACTACAACTCGCGGGGCGACCATCAGCGCGACCAGCAGCGCGGCTACAATAACGATCGTGGCAGCGGCGACAACAGCGGCAACTATCGCGGCGGCGGTGGAGCCGGCGGTCCCGGTAACAACAGGCGCGGTGGCGTCAACCGCCGGCCGCCACGCAACGAGCAGCAGAACGGCAGGGACTATCAGCACCACAACCACACCGCTGAGGAGGTGCGGGAGACCCGCGAAGTGAGCAGTGTGGAGAGAGGTGAGTTGCTGAATCATGCTGCCAATTAACCAATTAGCTGAACCAATCTATTTCGCGTACTCAAACAAGATACAAAGTGAATGAATACTCGATCCCCCCGTCAATGGACCAATGTCAGGGGAGAAGAATACGAGAATCTGTACAGCAAGTTTATTAGTCATTAAAAAGTATTAAGCTAAGGACTGTTCCTCATTTTCATATTATTTTAGGTCTTTAATTAAAATATATTAAATGACATCATATTAGTTTTTTGTGTAACTTATCATAATAAACTTATTTAGAGATTTAAATATTCTACACAAACTTTTTAATTATTTTTTAAATTAATGATGCACATGCAGTCAACCAAAGGGTAAACTCACTAACGCGAAGCAAAAAAGAAACAGATTGTATAAATGTGAAATCCCAAAAGGCTTTCTATGATTATCTCTTTATTTTTACTATTTCAAAATATACTTAGTCCGAGATCAGCAAGTAAATATATATTTTCAGCTCGATTACAGTTGGGTTGCTATATTATGATTTGTTTTACTCGAAATCTTTTAATCTCATACTTTGTGTGCGACAGATGGTCGTTTGTGTTGTGCAAGTAAATCAGTTTTGGTGGACTCGTCTTACAATCTGTACTTTTGAATGATATCGCGGCTTTTGTCAAGGATTCTAGTGGACACTGTTACCTAAAAACACTATCCTCCTCTTCACAGCGGACAGTAACTCGTCGTACGAGGGCAGCTCGAGGAGGCGCAGAAGGCAGAAGAACAACAATGGGCCCAGTAACAGTGAGTATAGTGCAATTGCGTGATATATCATTTAGCTGACTTGCTAACTAACCATCGCGATTCAACAGCGAACGGAGCGGTGGCGAACAACAACAACAAACCCCTGTCGGCGCAGCAGCCACAACAGCAGCCGCAGCAGCCACCGGCGCCTGTGAACAAGGTGGCCACGAATGCCGGGGAAGCCAGCAAACAGAACAGCAGCGGCAATGCGAACGCCGCTGGCGGTGCGAGCAAGCCGAAGGAAGCATCGCGCAACGGCGACAAGCAGCAGGCGGGCACACAGCAGCAGCAGCAGCAACCACCGCAGCCACAGGCACAGCAGCAGCAGCAGCAGGCGCCTCAGCAACAGCAGCCGAAACCGCGGCGCAACAACAAGAATCGGAGCAACAACCACACGGACCAGCCGGCCGGCCAGCAGCAGCAGCAGCAGCTGACGGAGAACGTGAAGAAAGAGGGCCTGGTCAATGGCACGTCCTAAGCCCAAGCCAATTGGCAGAAGCGGTAACAGCAGCAGCGACTAACAGAAGGAAAGAACAATACGAACACGAAATGCACATCGTTCAACGGAGTAACAATGTTGTATGCGCAGCGGCCAGATCAGTAAATATTCATGTTGATGTCGTTGAATATAGCCGCAACATAACACTACAACACCAACAACCACAACAACAACACATCCAAACAACAGCATACACAGGAACAACATCCACACAGTAACAACCATCAGCCACTAACAAATTGTTTGAGAAACTATATGAGTAACTAAAAAAGAAGTAAACGAAAAATTCAAATACATGAAATATGTAAGAAATGTAAAAGCATATACTAACACAAACACACACAACATACACACACAGTTCGAATTATACACAAAAAGGAAAGAATAAAAGAAGGAAATTCATGCCTAGGCTTATAATTTGTATTGAAACTACAAAAGCTTCAATAACAATCAAAATGAATTATATTTATGTAAAAAACAAATTCAAAGGCAATTATTAACAAGCAAAACGAACGAATCGAAGGGAAACATTGAATATGTAAACTAAAACTTTAACTCTAATCCGGGCAATTAGCGTAGTTTTTCAAAGGAAAATCTAAAGAAAACCTGACGAAACGGCGCTTCTAAAGCGCCCGTTGCGTCGACTTGAAAAGTTTCTAGTTATATGCATATTATAATAAAAGAAAATAATATAATTGCATTTTTTGTTTTGGTTAAATTAATTTTAATTAAGTCTGTCATGTTTTTGTGTATAATTCGTGCATGCAACAACTTAATCGCCTAGCAGGTTTTTCAACTTTAACATCATTTTTGTATTATTATTGTTTAGTTTATCATTGTGAATGCCAGGGCGCGTTTAGAAGTTGCTTAAAAATTTCAACAAAGTAAACGAACGCGGCTCCAGACAAACCAGTTGAATGGACGTGTGCGTCTTGAGCTTTTGCAGCGTTTAGTTGTTTATTTTGTTTGTTACAACATGGAAATCCTCTCTTATTTGTATAATGTTGTATTTATTTACTATTATTAACACATCCACGCATACCACACTCATCCGCATACACCATAAAAAACGAATATCAACTCACGTACACACTCGATCATACAAAAAAGAAGAGAAACGCATTGAATTTGATTTTGTTTTATAAATATATATTTTACTTCGCCAAACCTACAAAGCGTATACTAACTTAGTCCTCTATTAAATACTCTTAAATTATTTAAAGCAAGTAACGTGCAGCGCCGAGCATTAAACACAATCATCAAGAAATGCGCAACATTTAAATGAAATCATAATAGAAGCCCTTAACATAATTTAAATTAGTTCAAGCAAGCAGATCACATCAACTAAGGAGTATAATTACAATGTAAAGCCAGCATAAAACCATCTAAGAACAAACAACAAGAAGCAAAACAGAACAATTCTTCTCTTTTATTTGAAGAACAGTGTCAATAATATGTAAGAAAAGCAAACAACACATTTTAACATACATTAAAGAAGGAGATAACGATAACGGTACCGATAAAGATAAATCTAAATAATGTTGTGTAATTCAAATTAAATAAAAACAAAAACAACAAGAATAAAACTGCAAAAAAAAAAACAAAAGTAATAATATAAATATAATGAGAAAACTGTGCGATTTAAAATTATTATTTATATAAAGATGAACTTATAAAGAATAGAAATATAGCAAGTAAATTTTATTAATTTAAAATTTACATATATAAAACAAACAAAACCATCAAACAAAAGACGTTCGATTTTATTTCAATTTTTCTATATGTATCATAGGGTGTTCCACTGTTTTCTGTCATTGCATGTTGGCCATGTTGCCAATGTTGCAAAGTATATGTCATTTTGGGTTGGATTATCTTCAAAGTACTAATGCAACGTTTTGTTGTTTTCTTCGGTATGGTCCACTTAAGTTTACCTTCTTTATTTTCTGTTGTTGATCAAAAGTAGTCGGAAGAGAAATTCTTCTCGGTTCTTTTCGGCTAGAATGCTGAAAGTCAAATTTCACCGGTTGATAAATAACATTTTTAGAATTATATACATTTTCTGCAAATTAATCTAGTTTTTGTTTTGACGCAAACTGGGCTCTGTTAATAATTTATTAATAAGGCCACAAAGGCTTTCCAAATAATCTTACAAACAAAAAAGGACATTTAAGATTTTGTTTTGTTTTAAAAATACATTTATTTTGATTGCGTTATTTTTCATTATTTTGATTTTGATTATTCTTTGTGTGTTTTGATTCTTGTTAGACTTCGTATTTCGGTTAAATTTTTGGTAACTCTTAAGATGAGGGGTTTGCCTGTTTCGGAATTGATCAATTAAAAAATGCTCGAGCATATAAACATATATTGATTATTTTGGCCATTATTAGTGGCAGTTAGATCGACTTAAGGAAACGTCAAGCTGTTCTTTTGAGGTAGGTGGAGTCCATAACTTTAGGAACTATATGTGTGCTTAAAATTTTGTCTACTACTGTACATTTCTTAAGAGGTTTTTGTGATGGATCAGCGATGTCTGAAGAAACTGAAGTGAATGACGCCATGAAGCCGTTGAATAGTTAACTCGTCTCTTTGGAAATATCCTTCCGTGCTTCTCCTGATTGCGGCTAAGTCCCTCCATCTTGGCCTGTACCACTTTTGTTGCTTTAGCTTGTCGCGGCGGCAGTGAAGATAGTGGCTGTGAATTGTCTACGGCAATTTGCTACACAACCAGCTAACCACACTGCCAAAGCGCATAGCCAATTGAGGTAACATGATTTCTTTAAAGAACTCAAAAGATATCAAACAAACAACAGTTATTTTTGAATATTTTGTACAAAAACCGAAATCGCTTTACCCTCTCACCATCATGCGGATGTTTTGGAACTTCAGTGCGGGGAGCTTTTGGGCACACCGAGCGCCACCTTCTGGCCGATATTGGGGGGTTTTCAAGTGGGGGGACTCGGATTTCCCGCTATGCTGCTTTTTATGCTACGTTGCGTGTCGGCGAAAGCTCTTTCCGGCGTCGGTGGGGTGGGGCGGGTGGTGTGGTAAGAGTGTGCAGAACCATAGCGCTGTAAAATATGCAATGTTAGCCTTTAGTTTTCGATTTAAACCATTTCACTGGGTAATTATTTTGGATTACTGTATGTAGGTAATTCTCTGTTCTATATTTGCCTCCCCCCCAAAGACTCTATTTTCCTTGGATTTCCATGGTAAATAAAATATGTGTAAGTGAGCGCGCCAGCAACGTTTAATTTCAAATTAAAGACCTGAGTGGTACAATTGTGGCAAATATAATTGAGCCAATTAGAGTCGGAGTGCTCAAGGTCATCGCTAGCTCGACGATGTCGTGGCTGGGAAACCTTGCAGCTGAAGGTTTCATCTCCGATTAATTCATCTGTTGGCTGCTGCCCTTAGCATGCAAAATCCTCATGGTAAGTGAAATAAAACCCAATATACATAAGCAGTTTAAACTCTTTACAAATGATTTATATCATATTTTATTTGTTTCTTTATTTAACAACAGTTTCTTACATTAATGTATCTTAAGGCTTAACTTATTTATTTATTATGTGGATTAAAAATCAGTTTGAGATCACTATCACAAAAATTGCATATTTCATTTATTATTCGCATTTTCTTGCATTCGGGAAGATTGTACGTTCTGGAATGTCGTACCAGATAGTGCATTTACATGCTTCAAATTGTTTCAGTGCAAATGCACTCCTGACACGCAGCCCAAAACCTTCAAAGGATATGCATTGCTTTTATCGTTTTTATTTTGAACTGAAACCAAAACCAAAATTATGTTGAGCACGGCGCGGCGACGCGATTTGTGGGGCAGTGTCATTGGCAGCTATTGGACCAGTCGTCAGTCGATCGAGCTTCTGGCGGTTTTTTAGTGGATTACTTGGATTCGACGATAACCGAAAACCAAAAACGAAGGTAACTCCAAATGCAAACAAAGCTCAAACGAACACATGCAGAACAAAAGTGAAGTGGAAGTGGAAAACGAGAACAAGAACGGGAATGAGACTGGAAATCCGAGTACAATGAACCATGAGCTAAGAACCCGATCGCAACGCTCAAGAAACAAGGTGATAAGCAGTCGCAGGTGCCAAGGTGCGCAGCTGATAATGATAAGCTACATAGATTCAGTGGATCGGGGCGACAAAGGGTGTACATATAAAATGTGGGTCGATGTGGATCGCTGATTGCCGATCACCGATCGGTTATACATGTCGTTTGTGTGTCACCAAATGTCATTCGGAATTGGTTTTTCCATTTATGCTCTGCCCATCAAAAGTCAGCGCCATGAAAGCTGGTTAAATCCAGGCGGAAACCGAGTGAAATGCCCTCCACAACGAAACAGGCAGTCGACTTTCAAATGGGGCGATAAGATAAGCCAGGGTGATTATAAACTGATTGCTCAAAATGTAATCCAAGAAGAACATGTGTTCCCTAACTCATCAAAGCAGTTCCCAATGCTTTCTGGAGCAGAGATTCGTTTCTGTTTGGCCAATGCAGCCTTCAATTTCGACTTGCTTGGCTGCTTTTTACTTGACTCTAGGTGTGGCGCATAAACAGCAAAATAAATCCAAAAACGGGGCCAAAACATTGAGCGGGCATTGGGCCCAAAAACACAAACAAAGGCAAACAAAAAACGAGGAGGGAAGTGTGGGGCTAGCAAGACCAAAGCCAACAATGATTGTAGAATAAAATCCATAACCATTAAAACTCGAGTGGAGCAAAACAAAACTAAGTTTTCGCAATTAAAAATTCAACCGAACAAGACTGCAAACACACTGCGTATACGCGATGTGTCATCTATATGCACACATGCACATTTGGAGTGGAATATCTGATAGCTAATAAACAGTCTTGGCCCATGAATTTCATAATGTGTGTAGCCATTTAATTTTTAATCGCATGCCAGCGAACAGTGTGTGTGCGAGTGCATCTGTGTGTTCTAATTTCGAAAGAACAAGAGCTCGGGCAATTAAATAAATTATTGTTCGTTTGTGTCATTGTGTGCGCAAGTGTAGCGGTATTGATAAATGAAAAGCCAGCTCATGAGCGTAAAAAGCGTTAACTGAATAAAGAAACAAAATGTGCTGCCATGTGCCCGTCAAATCGTACGTTTCCATGTGCGTTAAATGGGTTACATGGTCGACCTGGCAGGCAGGCAGTTGAATGAAAAATTTCTAAAATGCCCCGAAACACCTTCTCTTCCCATTCGGCCGGCTCGGCTATGTGCCTCTCTTTATGGCCCACTTAGTGGCTCAGTTATAATTTCATTAGGCAAATGCTGAGCATTTTTCATTAGCACTTCATGAACCGATGGCCTTTTTCTCTCTCTCTTTCCCCGCTGTGTTGGCCAACACGTTTGCTTTTATCTGGGTCATAAAAGCTGCCACTGCCAGCCGACAGAGTTTCAAAGAAGTTGTCGTCACCGGAAGTGACCCCAAGTGTTACCAAACCGAAATAGAGGGCCATAACGCTACTTAAATAAATTACTGTTTGACCTGGCCAAAAAAATGAATTGCTAGGAATTGCCAAAAGAATAACGCTAAGGTGGAAAGACAATATTATGTGGAACTGTTTTCTTTCTTAAGTATTGAAGTTTATTTATATTACATAGAATACATTTTTGTTGTACTATTTAAATTGCATTCAAAACAAAATGGAAACCGATTAAAAAGGTTCTCATTTTTTAAGTGAGAAATGTTAAATGAAGTTATTTAAAATATTATTTACTTTTCACAATTTTCTAATTTGAAAAAATAAATAAAAGTCACCCCAATTTAAAGGGAAAAGTATATGAAAACGCTTCTCAAATCTAAACTGATAAACAAAGATAAAGGAACAATTTTCCTTAATTACACATTTGTGATTTAAAATAAACTGGCTATCAAAGTCACAGTACCATGACAAAAGAGTATTAAATGGAAAGAACGTTTCCCTTCTTTAATTCGGTGGGTCGCATGATCAGCCATACAAACTAACAAACACGCACGCTGACTCTGGCACTTATTATCTGCTAAATTCACACTCGCACTGACTCAGATACATTTACAGAAACAGATACAGATACAGATACATTCGCGGCATTCGTAGGCGAAAGCACGCGCGCACCCGCAAATGAGGAAAAACCTATCGCTTGGAAAACGCTGCGTATACGTAATCACAGACGCGGAATGTTTGCCATTCGATTCGTTATCTGCAAAGGGGAAACAACAAAAGCCAGACAATTCCAAAGCAAAGCAAAGGCAGCCCTTGTCTGACTGCCAACATTTTACACAAATTTTTTGTGAATGATTTTTGGGCGTTTTTCGTCAGTGTTTTTTTTTTTTGGAAGTGGACTGTTGGCGTGGCAACAGCGATTAGCTGGAAGTAAGAAATTCCACAAACTTATCTCTCGCTTTCTCGCTTTCCGTCATCATTTACGTGGTTGCCCCAGCGTCATTTATAAATAACAGAGCCAACAATTGACGGAGCTAACTTATGACGAACGCTGCTGAAGCATACGATTTTTTGCTTTGGTTTTATGGCAATTTTGTCTAAAATTAAAAGGAACAAAACGAACTAAGTCATGCGTTAAAGGCGTGATACCTAGTAGAGATCATTAAGATCAGCGCTGTGTACGTCTGAGTGAGAAAAATAGAGAAAAAGGGGAATGTCTGACTAAAACAATAATAAAGTTAGACAAATTTCCTAATCTTAAAATGTCTTGGTTATTTACTTGAATGCAGAAGATAGAAACTACCCAATATTAACACATTTAAAAAACTGTTCTTGATTAGTTTACTGACCTATTTGAATTTTGATTACCTTTGTTAAAGCGGTTCTTTCGAATGATTTATATTATATTAAGGAAGAAAAACCAAGAAACTGTTCTTTTTGGCACAATTAAATAATATAGATACTTGGGCCAACTTTCTTTGAATAACTGACAACTGCATTCATCAAAGTTTAAACTGTTTTCCAAAGAACAACAAACTGGCAAACTGACTGCAACTTGGCTAAAATGACATCGATAAAACCGTGTCTATGAGGGCGCGTGTTTTAGTGAAGATTTGTCGGCAGGCTCAGGTTGACCCAAATCCTTATGGGGCCTCAAGCAGTGTCTATCGAATGGCAGCAAGTCGTGTCGTCTGCCTTCTGTTAAAAAGTGATGTAATAAGTGGCAGGCGAAACGACACACACAAGTGTGCATTGAATGTGCAACACAGAGGGCAGCGGGGGAAAAGTCAGATGATGAGTTATGCAGGGGACCATAAATTTGTCATCCGACTGCATTTTAGCCATATTTATAGAGCACTCTTTGAATTAATTCAACGGGCAAACTAATAAATGTCAGCATTCGGGCAAATAAATATAGATAAATTCGCTGCTGCACTCTCTCACTCTCTCTGCACTTCTTTATGTGTGGCATGGCAACATTTCACTTTTCATTTTACCCTACAACCCCCAAACATCCCTTGCCAATCCAATGTGCACTGCATTTGGCCCGCAGCCAAGGAGAATTTTTATTTTTGGCTCCTTGGCTAAGCTCACAACTGCAGCCAGGCCATGGATGGTGGCGTGTATCCGATAGATACCCATTCTCTTGGGCCAGGCCAAAGTTATCTAGGTTGGCTATACTATACGGCTGATGGCCTGACGGCCTGGCGGCCTGACTAAAAATCAATAAGCGGAGGCACACGAAGCCCATCCAATTGTAATTATCGGAGGTGCCAAAAAGTCCGTTTCCAACTAATCAAACTGCAACTTGCGGGGGGCTTGAGTTTGAGTTTGGGCTTGGGTTTCGCTTTGGGGTGCTTGGTTGGCTCCCTTTCAAGAAACTGGGTCATAACACTGACCCAATTTCTTCTTTACATAACAGCCCACCCCGTATGTAAGGGAGTGATAGTGACCTTTATGCGGATTAGTTTGCAGGCTGCTGCATTGCCATCTCCCCACAAACGACCTTGTGGTCCGGGCTGAAGGTCGCTGTTGGTAGCCAAAAGGCAGCAAAACATTTCACAACCATATCGTATATATAGCGAAATATTTAATTCAGAGAAATAGATTTCGAAACTTTGAAATTCCACGAAACAAATGCCCACCACACGTGATTCACTCGGCACTCTCCAACTTCTCAAACACTAACTAAACGCTAGACCTGGCTTATCAGCAATCATTCTAGTCTGGTGGACTGACAAATTGGAAGTCTAAACAAGTCGTACATATATACGAAGTGACCAATGATCCATCGCAGTATGATGATGTCATAATGATATCTGTTTTCAAGTGTTTAAGTGTGTGCTAAGGTGTTTTAACGATGACAAACTTCTGTCTGCTGCCGGCTGCTGATATCAGTTAAAGTCCAAAATCCAAATGCAAATTCAACAAAAATTCACAGCACTCTGGCGAATGTTTATAAAAACGTATATACCTATTTATAAATGCTGCTTGCTCTTTTTATAACAAATAACAGACTGCAAAGTCCAATGAAAAAAATGTATTCATATTTCTATTGGCCTTCTCAACGAAAGGAAATTGTTGAGAACTTGAACCTCAAAATTTGACTAGTTTTTGGCCAAATCTTTAAGTAAGCTGTCCAAGCTTTAAACTGGTTTGCATCAAATCAATCAACGGGGATTTGCGCCATGAATCACAGGCCAAGGTAAGCTGTTTCTTCATCGTTTTTTTTTCATTTTGAATTTGCATGGGCTTTGGAAATATCTGCTTTACGATATCTGTTTGTGTTTGTACGCCTGTTTTCTGTGTCAAATGCATTTTTCAGTCATCCACCCACACATGTGTTTTGTGGGGTAAAAACAACAAAAATCGACCTCATAACACCCACTCACACTCACACACCCACACATCAGGCAGGTGTTTGTGTGTTTGTCTCTATGTACCGATGGCCTTATGTAAAAGTCGGTTCGTTATTTTTACACAAAATATTGCAATTTTCTGTTAGCCCCCTCACACAAGCCCACAGTACGTATACGTACTGTGTTCGCATGGCGAAACCGAGCAAGGTCAAGTGACAGAATGCGAGTGAGTGAGCTGCTGCTGCAGCTGCTCTCGGATTGAAAGTGCTCTCTGGGATTTAATTGCCATCGCCTGAACATTATCCAGCCTTTCAAGTTGCCGAAAGCCAGGCTTTAATTGAGATCTCTCTCCCTCTCTCTCTGTTACTTGCCACAATTAACTCGTCTTATATAAGAATGAAAACGAATTGCATCGAGATGAAAATTTGGGTTACAAGCGACTGCAGCGATACTAAATTTAAAACTGTCGGAGGTTGCTAGTGCTAGTGCTAGTGCGAGCGAGATAGAAGGCCGCACACAGCGGTTGCTGATTGTTTTAAACAAATTGCCTAGACTAGACACACAATGCTAAAAACTGTTGTGGGCCGAACTACTTAACAATCTCTGTGTGTGCGAAAAGCGAACTGCCATTGTTTTTCGCCAGCGGCAATTACAGGGTGTCGTTTCTGGTTGGTTGTTTGATATTGCATAATTGCAAGCAGCGAATTGCATTTGCAGATGTGCAGGCACTGACATTACGTATACGCCACCGAACAGCAAACCAAAAAAAAAATGTACTGAAATGTACTCTGGGTTTATGCAATCCATGGGCTAAACTGTTTGTGAACTGGGAAAACGCAGTAAATCAGTAAATCAGCAAATCAGCTGTTTTGCTTGACCAGCGATCGATCGAATCGACTGTCCGACTGTCCGAGTGTCCGAGTGCCGCAAATGCTGCCGACTTCCAACTTCCGCTCGTTGTTGCTGACTCGATGGGGAAATTAACACTGACGCTGGGTAAACGCTGGTTAGAAATCGGAAAACCAGCAGACGTCGGCGGCAGAGCCAACGGCAGAGCAGAGCAGCGCTGCGACGTCGACTGCAGCGGCGACTGCAGTTGCGTTTTTGGCTTTTCTTCGGCGAGGTGTGTTGTAAAAGAAAACTGTTACAATTTTAGGCCAAACGCGACGCGAACCGACACCGATTGTTGACTCTTTTTTTTCCCCGTTTTGATGGCCACGCGGACGTGAATGAAAGAGTGTGTGTGTGTGTGTGCCTCTCTAAGTGTGTGTGGCAAAGACGCTCTAAGGTGAAATATACTAAATGCAGGGCGGAATTTTGTACGAAATGTATTTCTGTCTCTCGCTGCAAATGCAGCTGCCACAACACACAAACACACCAACACACACACACAGCTGTCGACAGCAGCAAACTTTTCATTTCGTTTCGCGACTAAAAACTAAAAAGTCAAACTACTTTGGTCTAAAGTTGAAGCGCAACTGTCAGCTGCTCGGTTCGTTCAAAAAAGCTAGCACACTCGTGTGGCTGTCAATTGGGGAGGAGAGCGTAAGAGAGTGGGCTTTTTCTTTAACAAAGCTTCTCTCCCACACACACACACACGCAAACTGGCACAGCGGAAGCCAGGAGCTTTTGCTGCTGCACTTGTTGTTGCTCTGCCTTGGCATGACGCAAACAAAAACTATCTAGCTCTCTCTTTATCTATTACTCTCCCGCCAACCTCTCTCCCCCATCAGGCCGTCTCGCTCGCACAGTTGCAGTTTGCATTGGGGCGTTAATGTTCAAGGTGAGATGTTCGAGTGTTTCTGTGTTTGTGTGTGTGTGTTTGTGTGCGTGTGCCATGCATGTGTCACAGTTTTTGCGAGAGATTCCGCAATTATGCGAAATTATCGATCAAATTTTGCTCTAAGGTCAACCTTAAATTGAAAATTCTGTTTTCCACCGCGATTGTTCCGCTTGAGGCCAACAGCTGCTATCGCAATTGTTAATCTCGTCATGCATGACCTGAAGCATTTCGTGTGATTAGTGTCTGAACTGCTATTACAATATTATTTCGATAAAACTGCAGCTAACACACTAGTTTCTGCGATAAAAGATTTACAGTGTTATTTGCCGTTATTTTAGTCAGAGCCAGCGAAAATAATTTAAGAATTAATGGAAAACTAACTTCTTTAGATGTTTTTTTTTAGTTCAAAGATAATATTTGAACTTTCAAACATATTATACCTTCAATCTGGGTATTTAAAAAGAAACTCAAAATTTTAACCCATTACTTTTAGCTAAAGTCAACATATGATTTATATATAAAGTATACTATATATTAATCCAAGTATTTACCCTTCATACATGACTATTATATGATTTATAGACAAATCCAAAAAGGGAACACTAAAATTCAATTTAATAAACCCGTAAAAACTTCAAAAAAGTTGGTATTAAATTAATAAAAAGATTATTTAATGTCTTGATTCCAATAAAGTATCAATAAAATCTAACTAATACCGTAGTCCACAAATTAATGATTTAATTTAAGAGCCATAAACTTGTTATTTCCGATGATAAAACAACTAAAGCTTAATTTCTATATCCCTCGATTGCGTAAGCCGTTGTCTATTATTTGAAAGCGTATTTTTATTGAATTTGATGGGGTTTTATATGTGAGCACTTCAATCACAGCTAATTTCATCATAAAACCCGTCATGAGGTCACCGGCAAAACTGCTTCGAACTCAGTGCAAGGCTTTAATTACTATAGACCCGATAATTGTCTAAGTAGTCCGGTGGAAAAATGGACATTACACAGCCAGTTGACCGAAAAATCATGGCAGTGATTGCATAAGAACCAAGGGAAAAAGAACTCTTAAATGCACACGTACCCCACTATAATATATAACACACATACAATATAACACGGGGGCGAAAGGAGAAATTCGCTCGGGCAGAAAATCAATTTCGTTTTCCTTGACCTCAGGGGAAAGTACGGCTAAAGACAAAGACAATGTTGGAGGGTGTCGACAAAGGATAATTGACGGTCATTTGAAATGCAAAAGTGACAAAATGTCGAAATAATGTCACCAAGTTGCCTTTGCCTTTTGCTATTTTCTATTGCTTTTGCTATTTGCTATTTGCACCAGCTGCATTGTAAACCAAGAAAAAGAACAAAAACACAAGAACTCTCGGCCAATTCGCATCGCCAAGTGTGAGCCAAAAAGCCGAAGCGAAGCGAAACGAAAATAGAAAATGCCAAATGGCTTTCGTTTGCCTGCAAGTGCACGCGACTGGGTGAAAACGGAAAACGGGCGAAAATAAATATACACATACATACTCGTACATATATAAATCTCAAACAAAATCGATTTGCAGCATGAACATCTTTTTAATTGTTTCTGCCAGCGATTTCTAAAGCTGATTGGGCCGGGCCGCTCCTCGCTAAAATTTCACTCATTACTACGGGCGGTTTGCTTTTCGTGCGGCATAATTAATGTTTTCGAGCGTTTTCAGAGCGTTGCATTCGATGCGATGCGCCCATCATCGCACCTCAAAATCTCCACCTCCCGATGTGCGTTTTATGTGGGTGGGGGAGGGGGTGGGTGTGGGGTTGGGGGGGTGTAAGATACATTGAAATCAAAAAGAAATCGGAGCAAGCGGAAAACCAAACCAAATGCAAAAATAATTATTCGGAATGTGTAACGAGAAAATGCTGAATATAATAATCATATGCAATTTTTGTCTTCTCACTGATTATTTTCTTAAACGATTCTTAAGTCTTAAGATTATTGTATTTAAATTCCAATTTATCTCTTTTCATTGTTTTCTTTTTTTTTTGTTTTTTTTTGTATATTTTGAGGGGGAGAAATGAACAATTTGTTGAATCAAACTGAAGCTTATGGCTAAGAGAACTTCACTTTAGTATGGCAAAATTAGGTTCGGAACGTAAGAACGAAAGAAACAAGTAAACGAAATGAAAATCATTGATAAATTGGACTTGCAAAACAAATAGTACATCCTGAAGAGGAGACTGATAAAGCTAAAGAGGGACTTACCCCAAATTGAAGTCGCAGCTGCCATCCTGGACGCTTCTGGAGCTGCAAGGACGCAAAACGGCCACTGGATACCACCAGCTGTGTTCACTTGCTTTTCAAATGATTCAAAGCGAGCACAGGGTGTATCCCAATGGCAGTTGCATATGCAAAATGCGCTTTTCGCGGAAAGCTCAGCGCGGACACAAACCACTTTTCCGACGCTCCGTCTCGCTCTTCTCCAGGTTTCCACATGCATTTCATTTAGCTGCACTTTTTCTTACTAAATTGTATTTGTTTTTTAAATCACTCTTTTGCATGTAAAGTCCTTGGTTCACTTATTTTGTAAAGCATTTTTATTTTAACTTTAAAATTATAAAATGTGATATCTACGTCTTGTCTTAACTATAAGTCTCACTATTTTAAATATTTTACTTTTAATTTCACAACTAAATGTAATCAAGGGCAGTGTGAAATTCTCTTTTTTTGGTAAAACATATAAAATGTATTAAGTTTAATTTAAAAATAAATAAAAAAAAGTTATTTCTAAATTTAAAATGATTTTTAACCGATAACTTTTGTAATGTATACTTTTTTTATAATTATGTTGAATTTAAAACGATTTAGAATTATGTGTTTAATAAAAGTTCTTTAAAATAGTTTTGTTTTCTTAATTTTGTCTTAGACTACTTGTTATTTTTGCCATATTGTGTCACAATTAATTCATTTTAGCCACTAACATAAATAGGAAAATCCACTTCTGTAAGATTTTAAATTACATTTCCGTTCTACATATTTCATATTTTAACCCCGATATTGTCTGAAGAACTATTAAATTTCACAATTAAATGAGGTAAATGTTGCATTGCATTGATTTCTTTACGATATCCTTTTTCTTTTTATTGCATGGCACATGGCCAAACTTCAAACTGGAACTTTTCTAGGGGATAACCGAAGTGTTTTTTTAGCACGCTGTAGCGTGCATCTCGTTTTCTGGGGTTCGGGTTCCCCAACAGCTGCTCTATAAAATCGCGTATATATCCCGTGTCCATGTCCTACTGCCCACGCATATTGCTGCATGGGCGTGGAAAGGTCAAGGTGCAGGATAGCCACACAAACATACGAGTGAGAGTTCGGCTCTCCTACGTGTGTGTGTGTGTGAGTGAGTGCCTGCTTAATTATTCAATTTTAATTGCCATATGCTTGGCGTGCGTCACTGGGGTTCTATGTACTATACATAAGTACACACACCGACCATATTGTTTGTGTTCCCTTGCTTTTTTCGGGCTATGCTAATCAATTCTCCACACCTGATTTTGCTATTAATGCGACGCGCCTTTAAAATGAACTTGGCCGCACACTAACACAAACACTCACGCACACACAGGATAACACGGATAACTAGGCGTATGCGTAATGCTGACCTCATCGGGCGCCCGCTCGTCACCGAATAAACGTGGCTAATTCAGGGAAGCTGCAGCTGGGGCTCGCACAGGTGGAGGTCACGCCTCCTCATTTCCCGATTTTCCCTGCTGTCCCTGCTTTTCCCGCTCTCTTTGGCAAACCTCCTATCCCGTTAAGTATGCAACAGTATGTGCCAACTACAACAAAACAGCAAACAGTTGGCCGTTGCCGGCAGCGACGCCGACTGCGCTGCCTTAAGTCACCCACGCAAAAGCTGCCCTCACCGAAAAGGAAAGCTTCCAGAGAGAGAAGCTTGTGCTCTGCTCTGATTTTGTTATTTTTTTTTGTAAACTTAATCAATGGTAAACAAAAACAACAAACTCACATACCTGCTGGACTCTCTCTCGCTCTCTTTCCTGCTCTCTCTCGGTTTGCCGGCACTAAAAAGTTTTCAAGTTCAAGTCGCTGAGCGAGAGCGCATGTCTGCGTCGTGTGCATGTGCTGCCTCACTCGCACACCCACACTCACCAATGCAGTTGCATTTCGATTGTTGTTCCGCCTTTTCGCTTTTTGCTGTCGTCATGCAAAAATCAACGAAATTTCCCTCTCTCTTTGCCCAAGTGGGTGGCGTTTGAAAGTGGGTGGGCGAGGCGGAGGGGGGGATGAGGTGGTAATCCGTTCGCTCAGCTGAACTGAACTGTCGCTAATTAAATTTCCATGCTGACACAGCTCACCGTCCTAAAAATAAACAAAAAAGATTTTTGTTTAGAACATCATCGATAAAATGCAGGCTAACAATATCGATTCCGCATCTATAAACAAACATTTCGCTTTGTCGTTCGTTTGCGCATTTTATGAGGGCGCAATTTTTAGTGGAAATTAGGAGTTACTCTAAGATGAATTTCGGAAAACATCGCAGTGGGTAAATTCTTCTCGGAATTATCGCACCGAAGTTCTAGCAATTCTGTTACCCACTCGAAAAAAATACATAAAATGCACATATTTATTTATATAGTTCTTTAAAACTTTAAGAGACCAAATCAAACAAAATAAACCCTAAAGTTGTCCCAAAAATATCGAACCATTTTCAAAAACCACTTTTAGGCCTTTTTAGGTATGCAACAAATTTTTTAAGAGATACAGTGTATTCTGTAGTCGGTGGCTTACAGTCATAATAGGTTTTGTGTATTTCTATAACTTTTCTTTTATTTACATACGGGTTAAATAAATTTAGTTCTCTGTTAATAAACCCACATGAACTCTGACAAGTTATTTAAAACTTTATAAAATATTTTTAAAATCAGAACCCTTAGTGTATTCGAAAAAGGTGAGGCACTTATAGATACAAAATGGGTACTTGTAAAATGTAGGTCCCTTAAGAATGTTAATTGTTGTAGTCGAAGAATTGTTTTTGGTAAAAAGGGGTTCCTTAATAAAAATGTGTAGGTCCTCAGATTAAGGTATATAGTTTCGTTAATTGGTCCCTTGAAAATAAGTATTTATCTATAGAGACTAAGGTATATACATAAGTTAAACTTTATCTAAAAATAATATTAAAATTGCGAAAAGTAGCCAATTAAATTGTTTAACTGTGACAAATGGTGGCAGATCTATTACCGTTATAATTAGGTTCCCCTGCCTAGAAAGTGATTCACCCTGGTGCATAATTCAGGGGGAAAATAAAATATATTTTCTACCGCCTACTCAAGGTCTCAGTGAGTGCATTGCACATTGCATTGCTGGTGCAACGAACTCGCTGCTATGCAAAATGGAATTTAGTTTATTGTGTTATTTATGAGCCAAGAGCGTAGCCGGAATTAGTTTAAGGGTGGGTAAACGAATTTAAAAATACACTTTTAATGGAGAAACATTTTTAAGAGTTGTGGCAGATATTAACCTTGAATTAGTTTTTCCAAATTGACTTGTTTGGGCTTTTGAAATTGCGTTTTCTTGGACCAAGATTAAAACGCATTTACCCATTTCCTTACTTTGAAATAAAATTTGATAAGGTACACAGTTTAAATTTGATGATTTAATGATGAGTCCACTAGAAAACAAGCCTTAAATGATGACATATTAGCCAATTTATACCAAATTAATCCGCTTTTGTCGGTGGAATACTTTTAGCAGTGCATGGAATCAATTTCTGGGTTTCGCGTATCGATGTTTAAGCTTTTTTGCTGTGTCCATTAAGTAAAAACACCGACGATTGCGATGACGATTAATTAAATGGCCAACAGAAATTCTCGTTTTGCGTTAGCAGGTAGTCAGACAGGTCGAAAGGGAAAGGGAGGAGGGGGGAGGGAAAGGAGCGGGTGATTGCAGTCGCCACTCACCGTAATCATCAACATCAATTCAATTAAAGCTCCAAGTGTGCAGTTGTGTGTGTGTGTGTGAAAGATAATAAAACTGAAAGGCAAAACGCATAGAGCGATAATAAAAGCGAATAAGTGTCGCAAAGCGAGCGGAAAAGAGCAGCGTTTTGTTGCTTTATCAGCTGGCCAGAACAAGATGGCCTTATCCGAGGCTTCACTGTGCGACTCGGAGAGAGCGAGAAATGTTTGCACCGAATGTTTGACGCCGCCACGCTTTGCTTCACTGTTCGTTCTTTTCGCCTTTCGCTTTGTGCTTTACATTTTGCGCTGCTTTTGCTTCCTCTTTGTTTGACGCTGCTGCTGCACGTGTATTTGTCTCGCTCTCGCACTGAAACGTGCCAAACGGGTTTGCTACACACACACACACACCCATATAGGTACAGCACAGCTCTATGCCAACTACGTGGTGCTGGCTCACTCGCACTCACATGGCCAGCCCTGTATGTACAACTAGTATCTTAACCTTGAACTTGAAACACTGGCAGAGAGCAGAGCAGCGACACACTGAACGAACGTCAAGCACGCGATGCTGCCGACGTCGACGTCGACGGCGCTCTAGCCATGTGTCTGTATGTTGTGTGACTCTCTCTCTCTCACCTCACTCTCTCACTTTCTGTTACCCATTTTGAACTGCAGCTTACGCGATGCATACGTAACATAGCGAACACCTGGGCCGAGTCATCATCTTCCTCTAACCTTGTTTAGACAGTCCCCCCACCCCCCTCTTCACCACCTCTCCTGGCAACATCCCCAAATCCCAACCACACACACACAAACACACTGCCACGGTTTCAAATGACGCCACTGGGCAATTAAAAGAGTGCACTGAGAACAAAATTATTAAATCACTGTAATTTATCACATAAGATAATCCTCACTTTATGTTTAAAACTTTAAAACTTTCAGCACAAAAAGGTCTTGTTATTTTTTATAAATTTTTAATTACCAAAGTTAAAATAAGGTTCCAATACAGACATCCCAGAAATCTGTTTATAGGAGAAATTAAGTATACGTAATTTATAAAATTTACAAAGAACTTTTTAAACGGTATATTTTTAATTAACCACAACAAATACTGCCATTTAGTTTAAAACTTTCATTATAACAAGCAAAAATAAAGCAAATGATAAGGTGATTATGATTCGGGCGTATACGTAATTTTAGTAGGAGATAAAGACATCATTTGTAAATCTTAGAACAGCGATAATAGGATGCAAAAACAACAAAGATCAAAACGTTACAAACAATAATTTTACTTAATTTTTAATAGAACTTTAACTTAAGTAAATGTTCTACAAGTTTAGCAGATTCTTACGTATACGTAAGTTCACGTTATTGAAAAGAAGTTTTCTGAAAATTTGTTAAAGACTTGTTTGGTTATCTTATAAAACTTGTTTAGTTTAAAATAATTTTAATTGGGTTTTAATGCCAGGTTCATGTCTAAAAAAATTGATTCCAAATATGTGATGTTTTAATTGCTGTGCAGCCATGAAGATGACTTTTCCTGCCCAACCCCAACCTTGTTTCCGTAATGGGTGTTTGTGTATGTAGTTTCGCAGTTACGTAAACGAATTTCGAAATCCCATTTACCCACACACATACATATGCAGATGCATTCGTATCTTGTGTAAACAAAAGCGGCACGCAAACCAAACTCGAGTCAAGTTCAGATACAAAAATATCGCATTGTGTGTAGTTGCTGCTGTGGTTTTTCCAGGGGGCTAAGGGGGTAAAGCCGGAAAATTGCACTTGGATCTTGATTGACTACATCGTATGGCAATATTTTGAGAGCTGCCTTTCTGGGCGAACTGCAGTTTACAATTTCACAGAATTGTTTACCGCACTCGACCGATCGTGTGTCCGTTGATAATCTGAGTCACACATTTGTTGCGACTACATATGAGTGTATATAGCGCTGATCTGCTGATGACACGTGATGCAATCGGAAATCAACAGGCTATTTGGCTGGCCATAAAACTGCAAATGTTCTGTAAACGGTTTAGTAGTTAATAAACTCGCTTTTATAGCCCATTAATTTGATAGATCAAACTTAAAGATGAACAAAGGCATCAATTGTCGATCTTTAATGTTTTATAAGAACAAAGTCGGTTCTAAAAACCGTTTGTTAATTATATTTTAGCCTTGCGGAGCAAGTTTACATTTTTATTTGTCTATCTGTTTTAAGAAAGCGGTTTCCTTAATAAGATTCAACTCTTCCCAATTAGCCTAGAACGTTATCAGTATTATGGGTAACAGTACATTAGGAAGAACGTTTTACAACCACTAAGTCTACATAGTTGTTTAAAACTTTAGTAGTTGTTTGGTAATTGCTATTAACTGTTTTAAGTCCACAATGTTAGCTTATTTTGGATAATTTTTAATAGAAATAGACCTCTACCAATATATTTTCTGAGAATTGTATTTGGGTTCTCATTTGTTTGTTTTAAGAACAAATCCTCTCGATTCGCACTCTCCATTAGCGACAATTGCCGTCAAATGGGTTTCTAATTGTTGGTGCGAAGTGAAGTCATAAACAAGTTGCGAAACTGACAAACAAAATGGCAAGACACACATTCGCACACAAATAGAGCCATCATCATTTCGCGCAAAGTTCCTGAGAATCATAATTCCCTTTGGCCAAATTCATTGTTTTTTTTTTTGTTTTGGAACTTGTGTATAAACGGAACTGTTTATGAGCTTTTTTCGCATTTGTTTTGTTTATTTTCGCTGCTGTTTTGGCTTTTTTCTTCGCGATTATGTGTTCTTCTCTTCGCTTGGATTAATTCCTGTTGTTTATGTTATAAATAAATTTTGATATTTCTGCAAATTCCGGCCAAGGAAAACAGAGAACAAATGATTGGGAGAGATGGCCAAACACATATTGAGTGTCTTTGTGTGTGTGAGAGAGAGAAAGAGAGAATGTGTGTTTGCAAACAGGGGCGTAATCGGTGTTTTGTCAAGAGGGTTCGAGATCTAAAGGGAGGGCTTTTTATTTAATGCACATATTCATATCTAACTTATTGCTCTTTGATATATTTTGTTTGAGTTTCTATAAAATATTTATTTATAGATATGCAAATATTAATAAATATTCTTACTAACGGCCTCTAAGTAGGCAACATATTTTGTAACAGGGCAACAAAGAGCTGTAATTTTATAGTGATCACTTGTTGCCCAAAAAAAGGTTTTTAAGTTTTAAAAAGTTAAAAGTTAATGAAAAAGAACTTGCCTAAATCAAAATAAGTTTCTAAACGAGTTCTTTAGGGGCCTAAACCCCCTGTACTACGCCTCTGGTTGTAAAACTTAGCTTTTAGCAATTGTTGACTGTATTTTCCGCAATCACAACAATGGGGGGCAAAGTGAGGAGGCGGGGGTGGCGTTGTGCCTTTGATGACGCCGTCGAAAAAATGTTAACTACGACGCAATTCAGTTTACTCACATTCTGCTGATTTTTGCCACATTTCTTTTTGGTTGTGTTTGCTGATACTTTTACAAATTTCCATCATGCACTTGGTGTCGATTTATTTGTAGGGGGGTGGGGAGTGGTCTGCCTTCTGGGCAGCCGGCAGGACATTTTTCACTATTTACCCTTGCGCGAAAAGGGTTTTTATTTCGACGGTATGTAAGTTTGTTTAAGTTGTTCAATATTACATATTTTTTGTTATTTATGAGCCGAGTCAAAGGCGAATGCGATCGGTTAAAGGTGCCGCTGTTCAATGTCGCTGCTTTTTCGTCTGCCAGGCCGCATGGAAAGTTCTCGCCTCTGCCGCTGCCGCTGCCGCTGCCACTGCCGCTGCCAGCGACGAAGCCGGCAGAATTTCTATCTTCTAGCAAACACTCTCTTTCCCGCTCTCTCCCGTGCTCTCTCCTGCTGCTTCGTCAAGTTTTTCGATTCTTCCTGTTCCTGTTTCTCGGGTCTGCTTTTGGGCAGTCTTCCACTTTTGCCCTACTGCCCCACACACCTCTCGAAAACCCGAAAGCCACATGTGACTTCTCTCCGCGATGGCCTTCAAACCGACTCTCCCTTGCTCGCTCTCTTGTTGCTTCCGCTGTCACTCTTTCATTCATTATTCTCCGCCTTGCACATTTTTGTTTTGTGCTTTTTTTCCTTTCCCTTCCCTTGGCGAAATCGAATTCGCCCTACCCTTGCCTATCCCACTCCCCCCTTCCCTCACCCAATTTTCTCATCCCTAAAATGTAGCTGTATCAGCGCAGTTTTATCTGTGTGCGTGTGTGTGTTTTGGGATTGGAACTCACTTTAGCTTTTTGCGAATTCCTGTTTGTATTGCGACGCTTTTTCTAGCCGAAGCAAAACAAAACGATGAAAAACAATTTTAAGGGTTCTGAGGGGTTAACGAGATCCTCATCCCTTGATCCCAAGAAAGAGCTTTTACAAGCTTTAGATGTTTAAAAATGGGATACGAAATTTTAAATTAGTTGTTGATTGTTGATTTTGTTTACAAAGACTTTAAAGTGTTTCTAACGGGGCTCTCGTTCTGCTTAAAAATGTTCTTTATTTCACAGCCCTTTTTTTTCTAACCTCAAAAAAATTTGTAAATCTTCAGCAATTTGAGCTAATTTTTGTTTTATAGAAAGAAATACAAACAGAGTTTATTTTTGTTTTCAGCTGTTCAAAATATTTAGGGGTAAAGTAGTTTGATCCCTGAGATCCAAAACGTTAGAAAAAGCTGACGAAATCGAAAAGTATTTGAAAAATATTCATATGCAGTTTATATTATATGCCTTACTTTATCTAGTTAAAGTTTCTTAGCTTATTAGTGTATTCAAACATTACTCACCTTTTCTGATCCCAGTTTATTTTGGTTTTTTATTTCGCTTTTCAAATTTAATTTTCACTGACATTTCTCTAATTGGTTTTTTCATTATTCTTGTTTCTTTATATAAGCAGAAGTCACTTGTTTTGGCGCACGTATTCAAAATAGTTGTAAAATACATTTGCATTCTCAAATCGCTCTCTTCCGTTAATTTATTTCCGTGATTTTCAGAGAGCACTATAAAATTATGGTAAATTGTTTATTTAAAATTTGAATAATTTCCTTTTTATCAGTTTGGTTTTTTGTTTGTCAATCACTTCTTGTAGAATTAAGCACAATTAATTTGGAATTAGTTTTTATTGTTAATTGTGAGTGGGTTGATTTTGACAAATTCGATTTCCCAGTTGATGTCATTTGCGTGACGGGTGATGGAGAAATTGTTTGCTGATTTGTTGTAGTGTTATTTTGGTTGTGTTTAGAATTCTTCTGGTTCCGTTTGGGGATTGCTGGGAATGGAGCGTTGTTGGCAGCTCGCCTGTCGCACTTTCAATGCCAACGCGCAGCCCAGCAGAAAATGGCAGAGCCGTCGTTTCTGCTGAAAAACCCGAAAGCTTCCGATTGGAAGAGAGAAGAGAAGAAGCGAGCATGTGTGGGAGAGTGGGGAAGAATGGGGAGTGGGATGGTGGAGGGGGGGGAGGGGCTCAGAAGACAGCTATGTGTCAAAAGGAGCTGAGCGTTTGATTATATATGTATAAATAACTTTTAAAAAGGGAACTCTGGCAAGCTCAGCTCAAGTTCAAGGATGTTATGTAATGGGCCAAAGAGAGTAAGCAGCTCTCTTCTCTCGCACCAACCCACACACACAGACACACACACATACAAGAAGGTGTTCCTCATCAGATCCCCTTTCGCTTTCTCGCTCACTCTCGCCCTCTCTATCGCCATCTCGTTCTGGCCCTTCTCCCCTCCCCCTCGCTCCCTTTGATAGCATGTACTTGCAGTTTAAGTTGTGCATTCTGCCCTGACGCCTTGTTTACTGTACTGCCCCTGTACAGTGGTCACTCGCTGTTGAAGATCACCAGCGGGATGACTGGGACCTTGCGCCCTTTGTAGCTCCATTGAGAAATTTGTAACTAATAGATTTAATTTACAATATCTTCTTAACTAAAGCCTTGGTTTTACATCTTGTTTTCGATAAAATCTTTGGTTTTAATAGTCTGTAGAATTTAAACTTTTAACTTTTTTCCCTAAAACGTTCCCTCTATTAAGAACTACCAGATTGTTAGTTGTGAATGGTTTTTAAAAAAACTTTTTACGAATTTTTTTGAAGCTTACGTTTTAAGTACAACACATTAGGGAAACATTAGTTTTCTGTAGTTTCAAAACAAGAAAACAAATTATAGAAATTAAATATTTTTCAAACTTAAGTGTGAATTACTCCAAAACATACATTTTAAAGTGAATTTAAATTGTTATTATCAGATTTAACCTTTTTGAAAGGTTCTAAACCGTCACTTAAAGGGAACGTTCTTAAATTTTTGAAACAAAATAAATTCGAGTGCCCACTGTATGTGCACTTTCACAGTTCGCTGTGTATCTGCTGGGTCTGGGCTTTTCGGTTTGTGTTCTGGGTTCTGGGCCTGGGCAGCGAATTGTAAGTATATAATTAGCGCATTTATTGACTGACTGACGCTTGCAACACAAAATGAAAGGAGGTAAATACAATAATTACTTGGCTTACTTGGCCCCCCAAAGTATACAGATATTTGTGGCTATATCTGACCTAGGTGGTAATACCTATGTGCACATGTACATACATGTCATGCGATTTCGATTGACAAATGTGCGTGTGCTGCAATTTTCCACAAGCTTAGCCAGGCCCCAGAATCTTTCTGCCTCTCTTTCTACTTTTCTAGCAGCGCAAACATTCGTTTTCGATTTTAATTTCTTAATTGAATTTGTTTGTGGCCACTTGTGTGTATGTAATAGCATGGGTGTGTTAGTGAGTGAGAGAGAAAGAGGGAGAGAGAGAGAGAGCACTTTCCGCCATGTTTGTTTAATTGTTTAATTAAATTAAATGCAACAATTGCATGCCTAGGCACTTTGTAACGGTCGCATCCGCAGATAAAACGCTAGAAACGCTAGAAAATAGGTGCCATATTTTCAGGTAAAATACTCGAATTTATATATATACCAAGCGTTGCATGTACCCAAATGTATCTATACCATCGCATCGGCTATGTGCAACAGATGTTAGTGCATGTCGAACTTTCATAACTTACCAATTCGAGTGCTGTTTTCTTATGTCATGCGCACCGCTTCAAAGGGTTCTAAGATACAGATACACAAACGCGAATGCACCCAAAGTGTGTATGTAGTTATATAGTGGCAAATATATAGACCGACCACACAAACACATATGTACGTGTACACTGTACATATATCACTGCTTTCCCGATACACACACACACACACACTCATGGCTTGCACTTCCACAGGCAAAGTACAGTGCCCATTGATTGTGTGCACCCCGGGAAACCTTTGTCTCATTAGCACTGTGGCGAAATGGGAGAAATTGAATTTCAGCTAACGAGTGAATTTCGTTTAAACTTTAATGGTTATAAAATTTAGGTTTGAAGAAAACCAGTACTTTTGAATTATAAAGAGCGCCTTAATACTGGTGGTACTTTGTCTGTTGTTAATTATGTTTTTTTTGTCCCTTTTTATAGTAACAATAATTTAGCTTCTCAACATTTTATTAATAAACTGGAAGTAGCTTTTTGGGTTTCATTAAAATATGCCTGCATTTATAAAGAGAGAAGAACATAGTGTTTAAAATTTCTAGTGATACCTATACTTTTCTATATACTTAATATACATACACACGGTTAAAAACTTAATTTCAAAGAAATATCTAGAGGACCTTTTGATTTAAAAAAAATTAGGTGGTAAGACACTTATAAATTAATTTATTGGATTTATTTTACAGGCAATAAATCATTAACAGCATAGTATCAAGTATACGTCATGTATGACTTATATTGTCAAAATTGCCCAATGATACTAAAAATAAACAAAGCTGAGCTCAGTAGCGCTCGAAATTGGCTGGGAAGCTATAAACCAGATTTATATGCACACACGTATTTAAATGATGAATAGTACATAGTGCATCTATTATAGAATGTGTATACTTCGGGGAAAACTGTGAGGGCGTGAGGGTGGGGTGGGGTGTGGTACTTTTCGCCAGCACTGTGTGGGTAGCTGCTGATTCTGCTGCTGCTGCTGCTGCAACAACTGCCCTTTACCCTCCTCTCTTTCCCTGATGCGCTTGCAGCGCATGACTGTAGTAGGTGACCTTGACAGTGAACTTGAAATACATGCCACAAGGATTCGCTGTGCGAGTGTGTGTGTGTGTGAAACGCTGTGGAATGGAACGGAGAACGAACAGCAAAGAGAGAGCTTTTGCTCTGAAAGTGCAGCTGTGCAAGGGTGTGAGTGTGAGCTGTGTACCAGTACATCATATACATATGTACATGGCTTGCATGAATCATCGCTGCTTTGCGACGTGTTGTCTGCAGTCGACGTTTTGTGAAATATGTGCCAGAAATTTCGCTTTCATGTTTCGCATTTTGCATTGCCAGCAAATGGGAGATTGAGAGACAGAGAGAGAGAGTTTGAGAGGGGGAGCTTTATGCAACGGTAAAGCTAATGGCGAGCATATGTTGGCTGTTGCACTGGACGACAAGTGCCAAATTATTCGCATTCCCATTTCGATTTCGATTTCATTTGCTAGTTTCTGGCACCGACTTTGGTATTGTGCATTCAACTTTGACATTTGAGGGTTTATAGCACTTTCATTGGGGGTGTATAAACATAAGTTCTTTCCCCTCAACATTACAAGCTGCAAAAAAGCAAGTGTTGCACATTTCCTGGGAGCTTTAAGACATTTATGACCTGGCCACCTGGCGTATGAGCAATATCTAGCTACTCTAACAAATTGAATTTTCCATTGAAAAACATATTATAGGCTGTGACCCACATTCAGGTGCATTGCCAAGCATATCGGTATTTTATTATATACATGTATTTTAGCTTTGCAAATTGCAACACAAATGCAAATTTTATTTTCAAAACCAATTAACACAAACACTCACCCACACCCTTAACTCAAATAAACACAGGGAAATGGGCTGATGGAAACTGTTGCTAAAATATAAAAACGAAAAAAAAGGGAAAAACTGAAATTTGTATCTGTGCAATAATGAACACGTAGGCAAGCTGAGATAGAAAGATGCAAACGTGGGCAGAAAACATGCGATAGACTACACGGAAAAAAATACACATGTAGCTAAAATAATAATGTACTGTTATTGGAAATGATTAGTCATTGGATTTGAGTAGTTTTTTTGTTTAGTTAGATAAGCTTTAAAAGTTAACTTGAAAAATCAGTTAGTACAAATATTTTATTGAAACTAAAATGTATTCTTAAAAAATAAACGGCACTTTAAGATTACAAAAAACACCTTATACCTTATATTTGTGTTCTAAAATATCCCAAATAAATCTTTTTTTTTACCCTACCACCGTTTTATCACTGTGTAAATGCAATTGAAAATGTTTCCGTTGGTACCTGTACATATATTTCGTCAGGTGGATTAATTCGAAGGCTAGAGAAGCGAAGAATCCGAAATTGCATTTGAAAATTCAATTATTTTCGGTAGTTTTCCGTATCCGCCAAAAGAGAGCGAGAAAGAGAGCGAAAGCGAAGCACATGAGCGAATTGTCTGTGTATGCGGTAACCTTGATATTGTTAGTTGCGCGCTGGAAAGAGATAGCAAGGAAGAGAAAGAGAGAGAGAGAGCCAGAAAGAGAGGGGGAAATGCAGTTTAAGCTTTGCGCTTGTGTGCGTTCAAACTTTTCGCTTTGGCACATTTCTTTGCGACGTCCCCTGCTATCTCTTTCGCACACTCCCTATCTCCCTCGCCCCTCCTCGCATCTTGTTTTTGTTGTTTGTGTTTCGCTTAGTGTTTGTTTTTTCCCTTTATTTTTTTTTGTTCTGTTTTTCAGCGCAAATGCAATTCACGTTCAAGGCCATGCCACATACATATGTACATCTAAACCCACGGATGTGTGCGTGTGTTTATCGTCGGTTGTCAACTAAATTTTCAGTACAGCCACAGATACAGCTAAAGATACAGATACACACGCACACAAGTGCATGTGCACACAATCAATAAATTGCAACTTCTTCGCTTTATCTGTCTTCCGTTCCCCCTTCTTTTTTTTTCTTGCCTTTGTTCTTGCGTTATCACCGCTTGTCTTTCCACTTCGTGTTTGGCAAACATTAAAGAAAATAATCAGAAAGATTGCAAAGGGGAAACGGAAAGAATTTCTGTGCAGCGCACTTCCTAATAAAAATAAACAAAATTGCACAACTTGGAAAATATTTTCGATTTCTTCTGGTATACAGAAAATGAAATGAAACTAAGTGAAATGCATAAATCCCATTTTATTGGCACTCAGTTATCGTTTTTCAAATGCAATTTATTTGATTTTGTACACTATTTATATGATAAGATGCGAAAATAAGTTTTTAACTAAAATTGCTGTCTAAAGATTTAAATGCATAATTTTCCACCCCAGTGCATCATTTATTATATTGCACCCACGAGGGGCAAGTCGAGCAATATCGCTCATCCCCTTATGGCCCCCTCTTGTATTATATAAATTGCTGTCAAACGGCAGCAATGAGAATCCCATGCAATCAAGCGTAAACTGTAGAGAATTACCAATTATGGAAGATATTAAAACGAGTGGGCTAAGTGGAAATATTTCTTATCATACTTAATAATGCATGTGCATGTGAGTTAAAATATAACAAGCCCTGCACTGCGAATTACGATTTTTTTAACTTTTTGTTTATAACAATATCTAAAATTAGTTGCATTAATATTTGATTTCTGCTAAAAATCTAAGCGGTAATTGGTAATTAATGTTTAACTAAAAAACCTTTTTTTAAAGCGACACTCTGACATTACACTCTGACATTGGGATAAATCAAAGAGATTGAACCAATGCCGAACTTCAGCTTCAAAATTAATTTATAACCATTATTATGCACGCATTTTAAAAGCACCTAAGTTGCCTTTACTATTTAATGCATTTTGTTATCAGAACAAAAACAGACACCTTACCGATAGTAAAGGGATCGGCTTAAACGGCAGCTGTGTGTGTGTGTGTGTGTGAGCCAAACAATAGGCCAAACTAATTAATTTTAAACAAAGCAGCCGAAGGACAAAACAGCGTATAATTCCTGTAAAGATTAGTTCATACTTATATAGAGAATTAGGCTACACATGTGAGAACATAATAACAACCTAACTCGACTGCAGCGAGAGTGTTGGCCAATATTGCAATGTTGGTAGTGTAAAGAGGCTTAAGCCATAACTAAATTTGATTACTTTTGACTTTATACTTAATGAAAATTAGTGAACTTCATGCATTTAATGGAAATACAAAAACAAACTTCTTCAAAAGAACACTATTTAATCCAAAAAAATATATTGAATTTGTTTTGAAGAGTATACATATGTTTGGTCAATGGATGGGAATTTTAATTTGTACCCAATACAGAGAAGGCAGATGCGGTAACCATAGGAAACAATTACAGCTGAGTAATAATATTGCTTAGCTTTT
The DNA here is from genome assembly GCA_018150695.1 of Drosophila oshimai. Classification (NCBI taxonomy): domain Eukaryota; kingdom Metazoa; phylum Arthropoda; class Insecta; order Diptera; family Drosophilidae; genus Drosophila; species Drosophila oshimai. Next base: position 39,098 of record JAECWM010000051.1, on the reverse strand, counting down.
AAAGCAAAATAACGACACTGATGAGATTAAAAGGGGCTCAAAGTCAAACAGTTTGTTAAAGTATAAAAATAAATTATTTTTTAGACATCATTACTCCTGTTATTTTGCTAATGGTTACCTGAAATAAACACCCTCTTAAATGTCCGTGAAATGTTTGATAGGAGGCGTGTATACTAATTAAAGTTGTGTGTTTAATAATTGCGTTGCATTTTCTTTTCAGCTTTAATTGTAATTGCATATTAAAAAATTACGTGAAATTTGTTAGCAAATTAAGGTTTAATTGCGATTATGTCAAGGAAATTCCGAGTGACTGGCCATATGGAAAGCGAACACGGAAAATGTTTTAAGCAGGCGCCGTTGGAATGCAAACAACACTCGATGATGAAAATGGCTATTTAGGGGGCAAGGTCATGGGGTGGGCTCTCTTTCACTCTTACATTCTCTCTCCTATCTCTCTCTCTCTTTCTCTCTCTTTTAGTTTTGCACAGTTTTGTGGGCGTAGGCGTGGTCGTGGGCAGATGCAGATCCTGCATCCTGCACCCTGCACCCTGCAAAAAGCATTGACGTGGGCCAGGCCAAGTGACCCATATGCGTCATGGACGCTGTTGCCAGCTGCCAGTTGCCATTTGCCAGTTACCACTGGCAACCTCTATTCTCGGCCATGTTCTCGGCTTCCTGGCTTCGATGGCTTTGTGGCGGCTGTAACTTGATGGCCACTCGACGCTAATTGCATCCTGTGGCGCTTCTCGGATGCATACGAAATGCTATTTGCACCGCCTGTGCTTGGTTAAATCCGTGTCAAAACCTGGACAAGATTTCAACAGCTGTTGGCATATTTTATGGATTTAAAATGGGTTTTCATTCCGGAATTACGCACTGATTTATGGCTTTTAAAATCGGAAGTAACAAACATTCGTAGGTCCATTAATGCAACGAAATTTTAAATAGTCACGTTTACCCTTAATTAGCGCAAACAAGCAAACTGTTGACAACGTTTGTTTTAGAGCTTTAGTATTTACATATATTTTTAGACAGTGATTGCCCTTTGTCTACAAACTTTTGCCATCAGTAATTGCTAAAAAATATTATTTTGAACTTAATTAAAATTTACTTTTTTTAATTTCGGTTATTGATGGGTTTTTTAAATTAGAAGTTCTAATTTATAATATTTACAAATTGGTTAAACTGTAAGCTTATACATATATTGAAATATTGCAGTGCTTGAAAAACAGTTGGTAGAACAAATAGGAAGGGTTTTCATAACAAGGTTTGTAAACCACTTGTTAAGATTTCAAATTTTCAAGCTGTAATCATATAAATATCTTTATTTTACTATAATAATCAATTTAGTAAAAAGTTATAAAAAGGAGTTTTAAAACTTAAACATTAAGGATATACGAGCATGAGAATTTTAAAATGTTCAACTGCAGTATTTTTAGGTGATTTAGGTTTCCACAATTATAACATGGGATCATGATATCATTCATCTTTAAATGCGATTTGCGTTTATTTTCCCCGGCAGAGGGCGCTGCGAAAAGCTTACCCGCAAGCTCACTCAATAAACAAACCTCTTCGAATGGGGTTGAAAAAAGAGCTTTACTTACCACCCCCTGTCAGAGAAACTTACCCCAGACCGTGAAATACAATCACAGTGAGCACTGTTAAGTTGTCCACCTCTGTGCAGATAAGGACAAGGACATGAAAAGGAGCAAAAGTCACCCACACCACCACGTATGAAGATAACGCATACGCACCGTGGGCTGCTGTTTGACAGGGAAAATCACAGCATGATTGAAAAATTGCCATTGAAATTGCTTAGCCACTTCCGCAAGTCAAGTCCGCTGGTAAAACAAATATAAAAATGATACCCGACCGAGTGCCATTGTCAGTTGAGTGGGATTCAAATTGAAATTGTGACAGTTCGGCCAAAGGAAAACTGACCACATGTCAATGCAAAGCCACTTCAAAGCGACGAAATGACGGACTGAGGGGCCAACTGACTGGGCGGGATCGGGCTTGGGGCGTAAGTGCAGGTTAATGGCAGGTAATTGAGGCAACAATTTCGCATTCGCATAACTGGGAAATGGACAAAACGTTGCTGCACCGTGTGAGCCAGTTTAATTGGGCGAGAATTCGTAAGTGAAATAGTTGTTTCCAATGGGGTGGATATTAAAAAGCGTCATTTGAATGCCGAATGACAATTAGTACTTGCCAAAGTCCGTCCATCCTGCTGACAACTCGCACTGCTATAGACCAACTCACAAATCAATTGAGGCAAACACACAACCACCAGCTTGTTCGAGAAATAGTTAATGACCAAAGCTGAGACCTTTTTGACCCCTCAAAACTGCAATTGAACTAGGAAGTCGACAGGCCATGCACTGTTAAAAATATCGCTTAAATTTCATATTTTATCCAACCCACAGTTTATTTATTTGCAGAAAAGACTTTAAATTTAAAAAAGGTCTTAAAGTTCGAAGCTTTTTTACTTCATTGAAAATATAGAACACAAAAAAACTATAACTAAATATATTGAAAAATATAGCTTAGGGTAAAATTAAAGTTTTTAAATTGGTATTTTAATTATATAGTTGAAAAGGTCCTCTTAAAACAACTTCTTAGTTTTGAAATACATTGCTGGGCTTACAAAAAATACAGAACTATAGTAGTAGTTAAAACCTTTAGTAAGTAATAAAAAAAAAAAACTGACAAAATTGTTTATATGTTATTTTTGTTTGCTATGTAACTAAATATAGATTTAATGCGTAGAAATCTTTTAGACAAGTATGTAAGTCTTAAATAGAGTTATACCTACTAACAGCTAATTTTTCCCTTTACCTAAGTTATTAGCAATTCCATACTTTGTATCTACACTTTTCTCTGTGTGTGTTTTTGCATTAGTTGACATGCCAATTAGTGCATTTATAATTCATGACGTGTTAATTGCTACACTTAAACCCAACTAAATGGCCAACGATTGGGGGCTGTAAAGCCGTTAAGAAGAAACAAAACCTTATCACCCACAACAGATAGCAGATAAAGTTTGTTTTCTTAGATTAAATCAGTGTGAAGAGCGACTGTGAATCAGTTTAGTTCACAGCTTGGTGATGGTAACCACACAACGGACCAAAGAGATTTGCAGAGCAGTTCGACTGAAGTCTACGCAGGTGTTTCTTGTGGCCGGAACATGTTTGGTAACGCTACTGATCACCTTGCTCTGCATTGGCCTGATGACCAAATACGAGGTGGAGAACGAGGTGGCCAACGTGGCGGATGTGGACTATTGGAAGGACAGGGTGGCGCCCTCGCAGAAAATCTGGTATGACAAGGGCATCGATGAGCTTAACGAAGCGCTGAGAACTCCTTCGGGTCCGATTTATCCCAGAAACTTGAGGATATTTGTGGTTCAGGGTATTGATGGCCGAGACTTGGCTGTTCAACGCTTTCCGGAAAGAGGGATTACCCAGGGAAATAGGAACTTTGTTTGGGATCAGTTTCCCCACCTGGCTCGCCTTAAGAACAGCTGCAGTCAGCGGTCCCCTTGTGAAGTGGAAAAAGTTTCCAGGGCCTTCTGGTCGGGAATACCCTTGGATAGTGTCCCCCGGTTTCAGCCAAATTGTGGGCAGCTGCACAACGAAACGGAAACCCTGCTAAGTGTCCTTCGTCAGGCCCAGTTAGCTGGCCTGCGAACGGGTTTTGTGACCACCCAACGGATTACAGGCTCCACGGGAGCTGCTCTTGGGAACACCAACAGCGAGTACGAATGCGATGAACGAATGCCTCTGTCCTCCAAAGAATCGGGATGCTGGGATACAGCCCGTCAGCTGATCTCCGGTGAAACGGGGAAATCCCTCAACGTACTCATGGGTGGCGGCAGGCAAATGCTGAGCAGTCTGGTTCCCAAAACCAAGTCGGATCCAGTGAACGAACTTCTCTGCCAGTCCAGTGATGGACGCAATCTGCTCAAAGAGTGGAGGAACCAAAAACTCAAAGACAGCAAAGTCCATCCCATTAAATTTGAATTGGTTCAGCGAACCGATGAGCTGGAGTCCCTGAATGCCAGCAGCTTCGACCACCTAATGGGCGTAATGGCCAATGGAGATTTAAGTGGAAATCCCAAGGCTCCAAGCTTGAAATTAATGGTGGAAAAGTCACTCCAAGTGCTGAAGAAGGAGGCTACGGGGTACCTACTGATAGTGGAACAGTTTATTCAGCCAGAGGTGGACAAAAGAGAGCAACTGCAGCTTTTGAACGAAACTCTGGCCAATCTTCCGTCGAGTAAAGATACCCTTACCCTAGTGCTTATTACCAACGGGGTCTATTCCACACCAAGCCTGGATGTGAGCGGAGAAACAGAGACAATCAGCCACTTTTCGGAGACTTTTAATGAGGAGGAAATGGAGATCCAACGAAGAATCTCTGAAATGCCATCGGAGAGCTTTCTTTTTGCAAAGGGTAAGTGGTAAATACTTTAACTAGATAAACCTACTTTTTATTTATATTTTTATAGGACCCAAATCTTCAGTTTTTTATGGTGTTCAAAAGGAAACCTTTTTGGCACATGCTGTGTCCCATGTCCTGAGTAGAGGCATAAAGTAAATAAGAACATTTAAATGTGGTTTCAGAACTATTGGTTTACAGGATTTTTATATATAAATTTATTTATACATATTTATTTTTTAAAGCAGGTTGTAAGCTAAACATATAATTTCCTACGGTATTTTATTTGGGCTTGTTTTTGTGACCTATTTTGGTATTTTAGTAAAAATAAAATTTGTCAAATACAAGTAAATATTTAAAGGTCATTCTAGGTACTTACCAAGAGCATGTTTGGGTGCTTATGAATAACTAATTGGTTTGGGCCATTTAATGAGCTATTTAAAACCAAAAACAATTTTAAAATTATTATATTTATAAATTTCCTATTCAAAATTGGAAACCACAATAAAAGACAGCCACATATTTAGATTGATTTATTAAACATTAACTAGAGATGGTTTATTCAATGCGTCTAATAGAGTTTAAGTCACATGATAACATTGCCGCCGGACGGTGCAACTGTTGCACTTCCAGTTGCCGACGGAGCCACCCAATTGAAGGCGTGTCCACCGGAGGACACTGTCGCTGCAGTGGCCACTTGCCTGGCAGCCGGACTTCCTGTGGTTGCCTCTGCTGTTGCCGTTGCTGTGGCAGCAATGCGGGGCACCGGCCGCAGGACATTCGTATTGGGGTTGGGTCATTTGACGGGCAGCGGTGGCATCAGCGTTTGGGCCACATTCGACAGTTGCCGCAGGTGATTGGCCTGCACATACTGAAAGGCCGAGGAGCGCTCCAAGTGCTGCGACAGATAGAACTCACCCAGCGAGTAGAAACGCCGCTGGTCGAAGGCCTGAAAGGGAAATCCTGGAAAGCGCTGCCCAGCCGCATAGTTCTTGCCACCACCCGGAGGCGGGTAAATGGGCATGCCGTGCGGTGGGCGTGGCATGGAGGCGTAGGAAGCTGCTGCAGATGAGACCGCCTGCCCCGGTGTCTGTTGCATCTGGACATGATCGGGGGGCAGCTGGTGTCCACTCACGGTCAACTGCTGCTGTTGCTGGGCCTTAAAGAAGTCCAGGTTCTTCAGGTTATCCAACATCTGATGGGAGGCCTGGTGTTTCTTCAGGTAAGCTTGGCTGTTGTCGGAGGGAAAGAAATATGTGGTAAAGAAATATAATCAATATATATTAAGACGTTAATAAAGTAAGTAAGTAAGTAAGTAATTTTACTGGTACAAATATTTTTAAGAGCTCAGAAATTTAATATGAAAGACAAGAAAAAACTGAGGTAGGGGAACATGGGGCATAACGGGGCAATTTTCAGTTATGATTTTTTTTCACATACAAAATATGTTTTTTTTGTGAATTTTTTTTCTAGGAATCTTCATTAACTCATATTATAATGAAAAAAATTTTAGAACATCAAAAATCATGTGATTGAATTCTATTTTTTGACGATTTAGAAAAAAAGTTTTTCATCCCGTTATGCCCCGAGCACGGGGCATAACTTCTTTACTTTACTTCTTTCTCTTTGTTATAAAATTAATTTAAGTTGCGAATATTTGCATTAAATGTTTTTATTGTTAATAAATAAGACAGTCAGTTGTTGTAAAATTTTTGTATTATTGCATAATATGAAAAAGTGATAAAATAGTGATAAAATAGCGATTCAACAAAAAAACTTTTATGCTTCTTTGGACATTGTGCTTGGACAAATATCTTTTGATTGTGAAATGGTTATTTCCACATAATGTTTATTATTTATTAATGTTTTTATTATTAATAACAGCCTTCATCGTCATAATCACATCTTGAGTTTGCTTACTGCAAAAGATTGTGCCCCGTTATGCCCCGCCCGTTTTGCCCCCGGGAACACTTTTTTGATAAACCCTTATAAAAAAAAAACTAGCTCATGGAATGAAAAAAAGAAATATGCGATGTAAAGCTGAAACAACATATTATATCTTGGAATGAACCCAATATTTATAAAATATAAACAAATATTACTTACTTAGATATGCAAAATCTCGAAAGTTACAATTCGACCGGAATTTATACCATATATGCTGCAAAAAATATGCTGACGCAATAATTGTGCCGGTTTCACTTTCAAAATGTCGCATATGATGTAAAACTATGTTGATGTAAATTTCAATAGATGGCGCGACAGTGTGGGACAATTATTAATTTCATCCCGTTCTGCCCCTTGCCCCGTTATGCCCCATGTTCCCCTACTGATAGTAAAAAAACAAAATACTTTGAAAACTTTCTGATTGAGTTTTGGTTTTGTTATTATTAAAAGATTTAGACTAGTGATGAAGAATGAAGAATTTTTATCTGTAATTTTATTTTATTTTAAAGTTACTTATTCTTCTACATTCTATGATTAACTATAGCTTCAAGTTCCTAGTAAATAACAAAGAAAGTTAAACTGTTGTATAAAAAAGGGTCAACATTATTTTCATTTTATAGTTCAGGAACTTTTTTAGTATTCTTATAATATTGCTTTTTAACCAATATTTCCAATATTAAATTCCGAGTTATGCTGCGTGATTTACTTACCGCCGGAAGGTCTTTCCGCATGTGTGACAAGGATAAATGCCATCGGTGGCATCATCAGCACCTCTTCCCGACTCCTGAACAATGTCGCTGGATTCGATGATTCTCTTCTTGCCGGGATTACCTGAACCTGAACCACCAACAGTATCCGCTTTGGGCTTGTGCCATCGGCGATGAGAGGCCAGGTTGGCTGGGCAATTAAAGACCTGCAAAGAAATATATAACTTAAGCGCTTTAGTGAGGAACTCCCTCAAGTGATGTGACCACAAACCTTTTCGCACTCGGAGCACTTGTACTCGATGTGGACGATGCGGGGACAGCGATGCTGGGCCAACATGAAGGCGTCGTCGTAGACGGTGCGACAAAGCTGGCACAGGTAGTCGCCAATCTTGTTGTCGATGCTGGCCAGGATGGCCTTGGCCTCCTCGGTGATTTCCACCACATTAAAAGCCGGATCAATGTCGCCTTTGCGCACCACCAGCTCCTCGTCGTCGCGCAACTTGCGGATGATGGTGCCGGACACGGGGCTTATGGTCTCCTCATCGATGGCCAGGTGTTTCCTTAGTTTCGACCTCTTACGTTCGGCCTTGTGGGGTCGCATGGGAGGTAAAGGGGGAGCAACACCAGGAGGAGGCGGAGGAGGGAGGGTAGTTGTTGGTGGACCATGCGAAGTAACATCCCTTATGTCCAATGTGGTCGACGCACTTCCCAAATCCGTGTAAGTTTTCTCGCTGTTGCTCTGGTCTTCGTTAGCCCCCATCTCTGGCTGCGGAAAATCGCGGTCAAAGAGTCTGGCCAGGCCATCTAAGGCCTGGTTATGCAGCTCCTCATCCTCGTACAGCAGCTCGTTGCGCTTCAGTGCCGTTGTCTCCTTCAGTTGGGCCGCCTGCAATCTTGTGGCTGCCTGGTCTGCCACCACATTATCTTCGTCATCGTCGCTCCCCAGGACATCAACGAACACCTCCTCATCGTCCTCATCGCTGACTTGGACCTGCAACGTCTCGTCGTCGCCCTCGTTGACTTCCTCAATGTCCGTGGCGTACTCATTGTAGTCATGGGAACTGACAACTGTTTCATCCTCGTCCTCGGTCAGCACAATGGTCTCATCATCCACGTAGATGGGGTCGTTGGCGACGCTCGATTGACTCGCCGGAATTTGCTCAAAGTTATTTTTCGCCCCGTGAAAATGACTTTTATTAAAGGAAGCCCCCTCAAAGTTGCGTGTGGCATATGGCTGAAGATGTTGCTGGTGGGGCTGCTGCTGCTGCTGCTGATGATGATGAAAGTAGCTGCTGCCTGGCTGCATTGCAAGGGCAGCAGCATGAGGGAGCGAAACCGATGAAGAGCCGGCTGGAGGAACACTGACTGGACCTGCAGGAGGACTCGTCATGTGCGGCCGCCACAGGTAATTCTCCTCGGACATTAATCTCTGGCGCTTGCGGGGTGGCGAGGGGGTGGAGGGCGGCGTAATTGGCACTACACTGGCCGCTGCCCGCAGCGAAAGGTCAAGGGGCGAGGGCAGCGAAATCGGTGGACGATGCTGGCCAAATTGCGGAAATGTCTCGTTGATTGCTGGTAATGCCCGGCACTCCACGAAGTGGGTGGTTGGGTGGCCTTGGAGAAGGGCCTGCGAATGGTTCTGGTCCTGATTCTGGCCAAGATGCGGCACCTGCTGATGGGTGTGGGTAAGTTGGGGATGCGGATTCATGTTCATCATTTTTCTCCCTTTTCTATTGCGTTGCGCGGTCAACTCCTTGGTATTTCATCTGGTGTTTTATTTTTGGTGTGTCCTTTAATTTTATTGACTTTGACTGAAATATAAATTTCGTATTATGATGTTTTAAATATTTGTTATTTTGTTTTTATGGCGTTACAGTAGCTTAAATAAATAAATAAACACGAAAACGTAGAGCTATAACTATATACATATACCTTTGTACATGCATAAATGTTTTAAATGTTCAGCTTTAAAAAATAAACATAAATGATGTGTTAAAATAAAACTTAAAATTTTTTCTGCTACGATAAGAGCCTTTAAAAGTTTAAATATATATGTGTCGGAGATAAAGCTGTTAATAATTTCACTAATAATAATTTCAAATTTAAAATATGTTTCTAATCTGAACTTTTGCCTAATTGTTTTAAAAACATTGATAGATGTTTTAAACTTTAGTAATAACTTAACATTTATCGTTTAAAACATGTCGTAACGCATTTTTAGATTTGCCTAATTTTAAAGTGTTTTAAATGTCAATCGTATACAAATAACTATAGATTGTGTTGAGACATTTTTAAAAGAGTTCAATTGAATCGTTACGCGCATTAAAAAAAACTTTAGATCAGACAATAAATTTAAAGCCACTAATTGCACTATAATATTTAATATTGATGGGTTTACCTCTTGGTTTTATTATTATTATTTACTTATTATTAAACGTTGTAAAGCTTATTTGCTTACATTTCACAATTTTTTTTAAAGAGACTTTTGTGTATTATATTAAATGATTAAACTTGTTTGTCAATTTTTTTAAAAACCACTTCACTAGCTATTTAGTTTGCATAGGTTTTTGTTTTAATTATTTTCTTTCACAAATTTTGAAAAATCTTTGCACTATCCCGAAAAACCAAGGACCCTCCTGCTGACTTGAGGATTTTCCGTGACACGCAACTGAACCGCGGCAGGCTTCAAAGAGAACTGAACGGCGGTGGGTCACCTGTCGCAATGCTGGCAGCTGAAATTGGGTTTGAATGCGAGGCCAATGAAAGAGGCTAGCACCCACCACCCAACACCCACTCCTCGAGCGGAATACGCGGCTCTCGCTCGCACCTTGCGCCGGAATCCTGAGCGAACTGCTCGGGGATTCGCTGGCTTGGATGACATAGCTCGACAATCCCACCCCCGGACGCCCACGCAGATGGAAGGGGCGCATGCGCTGGCACGCCCCCGAACGCTGGCATCTGTTGCTCCGAGGTGGACCTTCCCATTGGCAGCGATGCGCCATGCCACGCCCCGCACCCGGAATCCGAAATCCGGTATCCGGAATGGAATGTCATTGAATTGCAGATGAAGAATTTCATTGCACTGCGTCGGAGTTTTCCCCCCCAGTTACTCCTCCTCCTTTTGGGGTGGTAGTTGGAACAAAAAGGGGGAGGGGAATGGGGACAACATTTACCTGGGGCGTTGGCAGCAGCAGGTGAGTGCGCCTTTTGTTGCCACCTCCATTGTGTCCATGCCTCCCCTCAGCATCATCACGGTCATCCTTGTTCAGACATTTTAAGAACCAAAGGATTCTTTTTGTGGTTTTAAAAATTTAATGGAGCTCTCCCCTCATTGCGAGCGTGTTTTTCAAAATGGCGTCAGCTTTTGGCCAGCAAAACTGAGAAAGTTGGTAGCAACAAACCAGGGCTTCAGAGGCCGAAACAGTGGAAACTTTTAAGCTAATTTGTGTGGGCTTGCACAAAAAAATATCGCAACGCTTCCGGAATTTCAGTCACATTATTTGTACTTTTTATGTTAACATTTAAGTAATTAATTTTATTGAAAATCGCCACCCTATTCAAAAAAAAAGTCTAAAGTTTAAGGTATAAGTATATTTCGGAATACACATTTTATATTTTTATTTTATGGTACATTTTATATTAAATATGGACATTATATACATACTTTTCTACATTTAAATAGTAGTATAGGAGTATTTTACAATTAAAAAAATGTTATAACAAATAAAAAAGTAATCAATAAATCATTTTTTTTATAACCAAAGTTTACCTATATTTTCTTAATGAACTTTCAAATTCAAAAACAACTACTTGACAACTACTTTATGGAATTTGACTAATTAAAATGAAAAGATTACAATCAAAGTTAACCTACATTTTCGTAATGAATTTGTAATATTAAGTAATAAAATAAGTATGAATTTGACTTATTATTTATTTAAAATCTTTTAAATATGTAGTTAAATTAGTTGACCAGTGATTAATTTTGCTTTATTTTTTTGCCTTACTTTGAAAGTGTACTAAGTGTTAGTTAAATATTAAAACTCCCCAGGTTCTTGTTATTTTTTATTTGCATCCCTGGCTTCAATTGCAACTGAATGCAATTAATTAAGGAAACGGTCTGCAAAAACTTAATTAAATTGTTGCGTCGGGACGCCAGTGCCAGCCGAAAAACAATTCCGACTAATAAACTGAAATTTAATTACGAACTTGGATACTCCGTCGCACAGGCAAGTAAATAAGCGGCTTCCCCGCCAACCGAAGGATGTAAAAAAATGGCTTATTAAGTTTTGAGCCTGGCCAAGATCTGTTGTGGCCATGAGGTCAACAAGTTACACTTTGCGGCTTTTCCTGGCCCTCGGCTAATTGGCAGCTTGTCAGGGGCTCATTAGCATAGCTCCGGCCTTTGTGCGTCCGCCTGCTCCTGACACTTGTCTAAGGAAATGTTCTTAACGAGAGCGCCAAGCAGTTTCCGCTCATTTGCATGCTGATTTTCCAGGCTAATTGCCCAGGTTGTTGTCGAACACGTCTGTCCAAGTGTCGGATTACACACGTAACCCCCCCGCATGATCTCGTGGAAAACTCCACCCCATCCCCTGGAAACAACCAAGAGAAAAGGGGGTTGGTTTCCGAGTTGTTTGGTTGACTTGCGGTCTGCGGTGTCTGTTTACACAGCGAGGGTTGGGTAATGGGCTCTTAATTAGGCTCATATGATTTTTGAAAACGGATTTGCGATTTGTTTGCCTACACTCAGAATTAAAATCATCCTGAAAACCTGAGAAATAGCGTTGTTTTTTAACCTATTTAAGTTTTTACTTCTGGTTCTTACTTAATCAAACCTTAAATTGTATTTTTTAATATATTATTAAAACAAAATTGTAGTGACTAGTGCACTTAATTGATCAAATTAATGGTAGGACTATAAAAATATGTAAACATAAGCTTTATAAAGGATTTTTCAAAGATTTATAAAAAACTATCGATACAAATGATAATGCTAATCTGTTCCAAATTTTTTTCTGGACGTATTTAAAAATATATATTGAAATTTGTACAACAAATTCTTATCATGTTTTCGAAATAATTTTATATGCATATTTTTAAAACAAATGCAGAACTTTAAAGTGTAAATATCAATACCTATTTTAAAACAATGTTATGCTTTCTGAAATCATGTCATATTTTTTAATGTGTATGACCACATAGTATCAGTTTATGCGCTTCATTGGACCGTATCTCTTATTGAATGTGATTGATACACGTAAATAAGTAGATCTTATCATCTAGGTAAGTAAAATGTTGAAACTGATACATCGTATAGTTCTTCAGCGATCAAAACCCAAATTGACCTCCACGTGGACTTCAACTTCTCCCCTCCAAACGCCATCTGTTTCTATAGAGAACATGAGTTTGTAGAAGCCACTCGGCACGGGAACTTTAGCTATCATATTGTCAGTCAGGACCATTCGGTTCACAATTATATCGTGCTGCAATCGAAGCAATAATATATAATATTAATATTTTAAAATAATATTAGATAGATTACCAACATTGTAGGGGCAGCTGTGATTCACGTTGCTGAAGTTTCGAATGCCATCATACACTAGGTTAAAGAAGGGAAAGCGTTTTCTGTTTTTCAGAAAGCTGCAAATGTCCACGGTGATGTTATACATGAAGGGTCTATAGCCATTGAACCTTCGGAATAAAGTTAGGACGCACTGAAAACGGTAGTAAATAAAACGACCAACTGATACTCTTCCCTGGTCAGAACTTACCATCGCCTTGTTAATAGGCAACTCGTTGGCCTGGGCATGTAGAAAAAGACCCACAACTCCGCGACCCAGGATCTTCAATTCGCACTTTTTCATTTCACAGAACGACTTTTCAAAGCATGTGCACTTGATATTGGTAAATTTGAATAGAGCATCTGAGTCGCAGAGGAAGTAAATGATGACCACATATGACCACACTCTCAACGCTTCATAATCCAGCCTCATCGTTGACTAGTAGTTCATTGAATAAAAACCATTTACCAGAAATAACATTTGAAAGCAGACACGCTTCAGGTATTCAGTAAATTGTTTGTTTATCGGGTTTGAAAATTTTCTGGTTAACTTTCATTTACCAAATGATATTTTAACTTGAAAAGTCATTTTCGCTTTTTATTGTCAAATAAAATATCCAAAGTTCTGGCGCCCAACAACTTTATTTTGATTAAATACCTGACCGATTGAAAGGCACTCAGGAACAACATTAAAGACTTCCTGTATGCCACGCACAGGACAAAACGCTATTGACAAACCATGAACCGCAAGTGCACATTTCCCAGTCCCTGAGATTGGAGTCGCCTCGACGGAGACGTTGATGACCTTTGGGTGAAAATCCTGGCCAACAAAAGGAGTCCAGCACCGAGGGGAAGGCTTTAATTAGAGTGGCATGAAAGTATGCCCGAGGGCCACCGCTCGATGCGATTCTTATGCAAATGTTTTTAATTACAAAACTGTGAAACTGAATTACGCAACATTGCGTTATTTAAGTGAATTATTTTGAGGCAGGTTCGTGTGTTTAATTGCTCAACTCAACGCCTTTTTAATTGCCAGAAAATGGTCAGTTGCAATTTAAAGTAAGTTTGAAGGCAGTTCAAAATCAAGTTTGCCAGTACTGAAAATCTTAACTGATTTAATTAATATTAGAATTAATATGGGTCTTGAAATTTTTCTTGAATTCTTAAATTCGATGACCTGTCCCCTCGGATTACCTCAAGTATTTCCCAGCCAAATACCAATTTCTGTGAATAAACTGTGAGTGCGTGTGTTATTGACCTCTCCCTGTCGCCAAATTGAAATTGAAAGCCCAAGCCCTCCCTTTGTCAAGGAGGCTAATAGAAAATGTTTATAGATAAAAAGGCGACAAATTGAATTTGCAAAGGTCACACATAAGTGCGACACTCGATAGCAGGCATTGGCACTTCACGTGAGGTCCTTCGTCCTCCCAACTGAGTACTTGTAGGAATTTGCCCTTCTCCTTCGCCTGTTGAGATTGAAATTTTTATTTCCATTTTACCCCGGCCCGATATAAATTCACATTATTTTTGCCAAATTGAATTCGCAAAGTGATTTGATTGTGCGTTAAGAAAGGCATTATGGATTGGAGGGTGTGACTTGTACAACCCCTTTCTTATAAAAAACTACTGTGGAAAATAATACGCGCTGAAAACCGCATTACGGATTTTAATTAACAGGGGCAAAAATATTTCATGCTCCATTAAAATATCATGTTACCAACGCTTTTTGCTGAGTTCGTGTCGAAAAGGGTTTGAGTGGCTTACGGCTTTAATGGTCTTACCAAAACTTATACGCTACCTCATTGATTGGCCATTGAACATATTGTTTTTCTATTAATTATAGCCAAATTGCGCATATGGCTTCGCAGGGACGAGGGGAAAGCCGCAAGGATCCCGCGGGAAATCCAAAGAAACCCCCCAACCAAGAGCACACACACGCAATCCTCGATAGTCCAGGGATAATCACCATAATCGGCCATGCACTTGGACGGCGCTTTAAACGATTTTCAATACGTCGAAGCGCATGACGCACAATGGAAAAACTGGATGAGGAAAATGCGGAAAATTCGAGGGGGAAACGACGGCAATCCGCTTACAATGCAGGGTGCTTTCTGCTGTGCACACATCCTGTAATTACACATCCTTTGTTGGCTCTCACTCATGCTATTTTTATTCTTGGGCACTGGGAACTCGGATCTCGGTGGTCACCTGCAGGGCAAAGACTTTCTCTGCCAGTCCCTCAATCACCTCCACGAAGAACTTGTAGGTGCCGTTCTGCAGGTTCGCCGGATAGATGTCCTTCGCCTTCAAATTCTTCAGCCAGTAGCTTCCCACTTTCACTGGACAGGCTATAAAGTCACTTAGCTCAATCTCCGACTGGATAAAATGCTTCAGAATGGGGTTTCGCTTGAACTCGAAGAAGAATCCGCACAGATCCAGGTCCCTCATCTGGAGCAGGGTCACAAATTTCACCCCTTCCGTCGGTCGCACTCGCAGCTTTATGTTGAAGGTCAGGAAATTACTGCCCATCTCTTGGGTGAGCGTTACATTGAGGCTGAATTGGGTGCGATCATCGTCGATGTAGGACATCGCCTTCATATAGCGAGAGTCCCCGAAAATATTGATGTGGTGGATGCGGAAAATGGGTTTCTAAACATGGACAACACTTTAGATTGTATATTTTAAGATGTGCTTCATACCTGGGTTTCTGCCTCTTCCTCATCATCCCACAACGACTTTGAACTCGTTTCGTTGCCATCTATTATATGAAACAGGGAAAAAAACAATGCTAGTCGGACGAAGTTCATTTCGCAATGGGAAAAATCGTCAGCTGGCGATCATCAGGTGGTCATGGTCCATCCACATCTGAAACTTAATGTTAGCTATTTATTAAATGAACCCATCATTTATTACCTCTGTTATAAAGTACAGTCAAACTTGTATTAATTGAACTTTTATACTTAATAATTCTATGACTTAAATGTTTGTTTTAAATTAAAAATAGCAAAACCCACACGGAGCAAAAACCAGGGCGTCAGTTACATTACTTTTGACCTTTCAGGTAACGAGAAGATTTACCTTTCCATCCATAATCAGGATAATACGATGAACTTTTGATGGCTAGACCAGAATAAAGGGGCTAAGCTGCAGCTTTTTAAACGCTTTATATAAGTTTCACTTGTGGCTGGCTGGCTGGCTGGCTGGCTGGCTGGCTGCGTAACACTTTTTGGTTTGCATGCAGGCCTGCCAACTTGTTTTTTTTTTAGCGATAATTTATCGATATCTATAAAAGAGCGCGTTTTTTTTAAACCGGAAAGCGTTTTTTTTAGTTTTTTAAAACTATTCAAATTATTTAATGGCAAATTTTATTCTAAAAAATTATAGTTACATTAAAAGTCAAACATTTTAAGCTAAACCCAATCTATGACATTACTACGATTTTTGGTCAAACTACAGATGACTCGCCTTCTCCCTTTTCTACGATGTACACCACCGAGGTTACTTGGATGGCAAACACCTTGGCAATCTCTCCGTTCTCCTCGATGATTTCGGCAAAGAACTTGTAGGTGCCATTCTGGACCCCATCCGGTTGAATGTTTCCCGCCACATCAGAGTTAAGCAGCGAGTAGTTGCCCACACGGATGGGGCACAAGATGACGTCGCTCAGGACGATGTTTTTCTTGAACATGAAGCGCAGCATGGGACTCGAGTTGTACTCGCTGAGGAAGCCGCAAAAGTTGATCCTCCGCAGCTCGAAGAACAGCACGTAGAGGTTGCTTCCTTCGGGTTTTACTCTTACTTTCACGTTCATGATCAGGTGATTGCTTCCAAGCTCACGCACCATCCGCACGTAAAGATCGAAGTGGGTGCGGTCGTCGCGGATGTGGGCGCTGGCCTTCATGTACATCGACTCCCCAAAAACATGGATGTGCTGGATGGCCAGGACAGCTTTCTGTGAAATGAGGAATAAGTTAGTCTGCTGAAATTTGTCTCTACTTCGTAGCGCACCTTCTGACTGGTTGAATATTCAGTAAAAAAAGAATCCACATCCCCGACCACCTGGATGGCTAGTCGCACCAAAGCGCAGGCCAAAACCCAACCGAACCGACTGACTTTCATTTCGCAACGAACTCTAGAATCTAGATCCTTTCACATGTGCAGACATATATTTCATTCACATCGTGACTAGACAAAAAATGATTAAAAGAGCTCGTTTAATTTTAAATAATTTGGCTAATTTGTATCGTAATGGGATCTGTTCCCTTGGCTGAGCCCCCGGTACCCCTAAACTCAAACACGTGGAGAGTTAAATCGGACTGACTAATAATATATTAGGTAGTCCCAATTAGTCATTGTTTGGCCCTTAATAATAATATATTATTTTATTTAGTTAAGCTGTCTAAAAATATATAGTGTAAACTTTATCAATTTGTGTGTTATTCATTAATTTCATAACAATTGGTTAAAAGTTTTGCATTGTTAACCGGTGAAATGGCTCTAATTTTACATATATTTTGGGGTTTTAACTTAATTTAAAAATGTCTAGATTAAACATTTTTTTATATTCCGAAAGCAATAATTTTCAAAGGTAAATTAATGTGCTACAATTAACTTCAGCACAGGTTTAATTATATAAATATTGAAATAAAAAAAAACATAACTGCAAAACCTATATTGATTATGTTGGAAATTATAAAGTTGGATTAATAAATTGTGTTCAAAATTGTTCACGATTTGTAAGAAAGTAAATGCAAATCAACAATTTTATTAAATTTAGTGTTGAAATTTAAATAATAACTTTTTAAATTTGCTAAAATTAAAAATGTTTTGACATTCATTTGGTTAAGTTTTGAGCCTCGCCACGGTAATGTCCACTTTGTAGTTCTTAGCTATATGTCACCACCTAGTCAACGACTCAATTAGCTAACCGTCGGATATGTGCAGCCATCAGAGCTTGTTCATTAGACCCCATCACCGCCAGGAAGCTCCAAAGTGTTGAAAAGCCAATTAGCATTGGGCGTCGGAAGGAAGCCATAGCAGCTGTGCGTGTAAATGGAGGCTAACAGAGCGATGAAAAGTTTACAGTCTTATGAAAGGGAGCTGGGAAAACCGCACGCACCACCTGAAGGTCTCCACCTGCCACCTGCTACCTGCCACCCACCCTCAACATTTTCCCTCCCCCCCTGCAGAGCTGCGTAATTTTCTGCGTCATTTAATTAAGCCGATTCATGGCGCCCTCGGGTCCGGCTAAGCCTTCATAGTCTGGCCCACACACGCCCACATGTTCCGAAGTAATTAACTCAGCCGTTCATGTCGATTATTTATAATATTTTCCCCTAATTATTTATTCATAACTGCTAATAGTGTTTGTCGGGCTTAAGTGCCAACAGCTTACGCGCTAATAATTGGCATCGGCCGATGTCCAGGGCAGAAACATTGATACAATGTCTCGACCTAATCTCTAAGTCATCTCCATCTCTCCATCTCGGCTGGAGCTCCTTCTTAAGCTCCCGAGCTCGGCTTCTTGACACGTGTGTCGGCCAGGAAGCAGGACACCACCCGGTTCTCGTTCTCGGAGTCCAGCAGGCGCACCTCCAGGCGAGTGGGCACCTCCGGTTGGCTGCTGGCCACAGGCAGGAGCAGCTGGTAGGTCACATCCTCGCCAGCATCCAGGGGGCAGTAGGCGCCGTGCAGGAGGTTGTCGCACACATTGCCTCGGGCTGCCTCCAGGTCATAGGGAATGGTCACGCCCAGCGAGGTCAGGTGCACTTCGGCCGACAGCTTCTGCATTGTGTTGCGTGCTATTGTAATGAAAAGAGAAGGGATATTTAAATAATATGATTTGGCTTTAGAATAAATTTTGAAATAAATTATAGAGACTTTTATTATTTAAGTAACCTCATAATTTAATTTCCAGAAATTTTTTTAATACCTTAAATATTCGTATTACTTTTTTTGTATAGCTTAAAAACAGTAAGAACTTGTTGTACGTTGTGTTATTATTTTTAAATTCGTTAACTTGGTTCTAAGAAATTAAAGGAATTTGTAATATAAGTTTCATAAACTTGAGAAGCTTACAAAAATAAAATGCTTAGTATATTTTCGCTTTTTGATGAAACTGAGTAAAATAATATAATAAATAAATAACGTGATTAAAGATCACTTAGACCGTTTTAAAGACTACTTACTGGCTACAAACTGGATGTCGATCTTGGCCTCGGTTCCCTTCCACAGTTCGCAGGGCGTGGCGTCGCATTCATCAATTTGCACCATCAGCGGCAGGGGATAGCTGCTGTCGGCACCTACAAAATGTAATTTAATTCAAATAAATTAGTACATGACCAAAGGGGTTATCTTAAGTTTAACTCACATTGTCTAATTGGTGTGTTGGCTGCGACAAAAGTCCAGATCAGGGAGAGCACTAGGCACAGGGAGAAAATCTTAAAGCTGGACATTTTTCTGAGGTTTTTGGAAGCTTGCTGGTGTTCACGGTGAAAGCACTAATGGTTTTGTATTCCAGATTCATTAATCGCAGGGGTATTTATACCTGAAATGGACAACTTAGTTCCCATGCACTTGCCTCTTAATCTAATCGCTTTGTGGGCTTTGAACGTTTGCACCAAAATTTCGCTTGATTTGGCTAATTTTATGGCCATTATTACGTCTTATTCGCACTTAGAGGGATCCCAAGAACATTTCTATCATGTTTTGGTCGGCAAACTTGCGAAAACTTGAGGACATTTCAGGCCATCAATACAGTTATCAACAAATCTTAATAAATGTATACATTATAATGGCACTTATTAGGTATCAATCAGTGGTATTATTACCTGCGTATTTTGGTTTATATTATAAAATATGCTAACTTAAATAGTAAACATTTCAAAACTAATATTTGGACATAAACACATTAACCAGTGTTAACAGCTGCCAAGTTAAAGCTTTAAGTATTACTTTTTTGTAGGTGTAAATAATTATTTTTTATAACCATCCGACTTTAATATGATTTAAAAAAAATATTTTCAAGTACAAAAAGAACATGTTGTATGTTGTGTAGTTTCTTTCGAATCGACTATCTTGATTCTAAGGAATTTAAAGAAAAGGTAAGGATATTATATTAACATGGTATATAAAATTCTAATTAATCGTTGCGGTTTCTCCAGTTAGTAAACACTATTAGTCATCCATGAGCAATTGAGATTGCTCTTCCACTGCCAATAAAATCGAATGAATCATGCCAGAATAGTCTGTAGTTTAGTAGCCGGTGCACCTGAACCTATTGAGTGCAGACCCCTCTAATTTCGTTTCTGATAAGAAGGCCAACAAAATCGGACACCTGTTGTGTTCTTGGCGTTTTCAGGTGCATTTGTACGCAGACCCAAATGGGAGCATTAAATTAGCAAGCGATTAGCGTTGATTTATTGGAATAAACTCGGCCACCGAGATTGCGACGTTACCCACATTATCCACTCGCTGCATACTTTTGGGCCACTGGTCTCTAGCAACCCTCCGCCGCTCGGCATCAAAATTAACATCAATTTATATGCATAGCCAATTTGTAGCAAGTTTTACACAATTTCTTACACCCACTTGACTCGTCGAGAGCGAAAACAGCAGCAGCCCCTTGATGGGGTTCCCAAATTTCATCAATATTTCCTGATTTTGTTCGCAAATTCAACTGTTTTATATGCAAATTAGCTGAGCGATTTCGCCCTTGCCAGCAATTGATTTTAAAATGTTTACGTTCCATCGTAAATGAGTAAATGATTTTTGGTATTAGGGGTTCAGGCAGGAGATTTAAGCAGTCAATGGGCTGAAACGTTTGTTTAATTTGCTTTTTAATAATTAATTTGCGCGTTAATGAAGTTTTAAAGCATTTTTGCTTTTCCAGTCTGAGGACATTAAAATAAAAAACATTGTGAATAAATGTATATATATAAAATTAATAAATAATATTCCGTTAATAATTTATACTAATTTAAACAATTCTTCAGCGTTTGAAAAATATGTTAAGTGCAAAAAAAAGTAAATATTTAAAATCAAAAATAAATTTTTTTTTGTCTCCCAATTTTTTTTTTTTGTTATTTTTAGTTTTTGCAGCTTTAATGGCGTTTTTGTTCATCTTTAAGGCATCTTAAATAATGTTGTTGATAAAATTTTATATGTATCCAATTTTTAAAAATTTCTCAACATGACATTTTAATTTATTAGAAGGAAATGACTTAATAGTTTTGCAAGTAAGAAGCATTCAACTTTAAACATCCGCAGAAATATGACATATCCACACATTTAACAACTATTTCAAAGCAAAATACTTAAAATACAAACTCATTTACAGTACCAGGAAAACCACCAGGCATTTTCCTCGGAATTCCAAGCTTGTACTCGGAATCCAATGCCAAAGGAAATTATAGGTAAGAGGCAAGTTCTTAAATTATGAAACCCAAGGCTTCAAGCTAACATTTTAATTATACCCAGAAATTGAGAGCGAGTGGCACATATTTATGCAAATTAAGCAAACTTCTTTTCGCCCGAAGTGGCCACACATTTCTCAGGTGAAATTGCGTTGCCAGGTGAGTAGAAGGAAGGAAGGAACAAAGGCAGGGCAGGACATAGCCTTAAATGCCAACACGTCGGGGGAAAATTACTCAACAGCCGAACTTGTTGCAACGCATGTTCCTGCTGATTTCGGGAAACATGAATTTCGCATTCACTTAATAACAGTGCCGAAAGCAGAGAATTCTGGCCAGGGGGTGGAGCAATTAATTAGCATCCCTGGACGGGCTTGACAAGCTGGAAAAATTTAATAAAAACCATTTTTGCATGACGGCATATGCAAATTGCCGTTGGCAAAATGAGACTCCAAGTGCGAGCATATCAAAGGGTGCACCAAGGCGCGAAAGCCTTTCCCTTTCTACCCCTTTTCCTCTTTTCCAGGTGGAAAGTGTGAGGAAATTGTCTCAAGGCCAGTTGGTCACCTGGCTGACCACAAGCAATCATAGATTTTTCCTTGTTAAAATGCAAACAGCTGAATGCACTTGAATAGTTAGAACTACATACCAATCGAGTGACTCCGTGGATATATCCTTCGACTTAGGGGTTGCTCTGACCAGTGCTGCAAGCTTGGCCATTTTCCGTGAAAAAACCTTCTTTTACCCACTCGTTTTCTTGTTCAGGGGTGCCACAAAAACCACTAGGGATTTTTAACCCCTTTAAAAAAGTGACTCAAAATACGCTATAAAATATTTAACTTCATCTTTTGGTATTTATCCATCGGATTTCTAAGCCCTAGAGGAATTTGTGGCTTTAACTTTTGATTAAAGTATCAGCATAAACATAAATTAACATGGCTTTCAATATCATTATTATGTCCAAATATATTATTCATAATCAAAAAAAGATAAAAAGTAAGTACCCCTATTACCCCCGTCTCCTTCAATTTTGATCATTGAAGATTAATCAAAACTTGATTAAGTTAAAAAATATGGTTTTAAGAATTTTAAAATTTCGGCCTAAGCTGAGAATAAAATTGTTATAAAGTAAAAAAGAGAAAAAAAAACATTTAAAGATTAAAAACCTACAAATTTGTTTTAAACAAATAATTTTGTAGCACCACAAATTTTGATTGAAAATGAACATCACTGGTTCTGACCCCAGCGCCAGCACCTGTTGTGGGTGAAAGGGGGCAAGGGTTCATGGGCAATTGGGCGTGGCCTTTGGAAATTCCGTTATTAATTGACAGCACACGGCAGCCCCAAAAATTTAATGAAAAATTAACAACACGAAAATCAAATTGCCGCCTAATTGAGACACAATAGCCGCGCCAGTTTGTCAGTTTGTCACTTGGTATTGAATTACGCGCAAACAAATGTCAAATTGAAATAGAACAGACAACTGGGGTTGGGTGGGGGGTGGGGGGTTGTCCGGGTGTCAGGGAAAAGGCCACCGGATTGGCGTGACAAATTGTTTGGCTTTGGCGCTGGCATTTAATGTCTTTCTCGCTTGATTTGACAAATTAATTGAGTTAGCTCGGCAGCCGGGTTTCTGGGCGGGGTTAGTGATAACCAGTCTATTCAAAATAAAAGCTCAGTAAACCCCGAAACCCACACCGAAAAGTGTTGCATACTTTTTGCCCAGAAATAATCAATAATCAAACTCTAAGTTCCCCTTCGCAAATTATTGATTCCCTTTGCCAAAAAAAGGCACATCAAAGATAAGCCAAATATCCGTGAAATACATTTGGGAATATGCAAAAATGGAGAAAACCCAAAAGTGCAAACGGAAACCCGAGAAAGTGGAAATGTTTGCCTGCAAAAGTATTTGGGTATCAGATTTTCCGGCCCAGATAATTGCATTAGGTGACACCGAAAATAGAATCCAGGAATCAATGTATCCTGATACTCCGGCTGTTGCTAATCAAATATTGCGGTTCCCTAAGATACATTTTGGGCTCTGTCGGAGATATTTTTTGTCGTGCAGGATTTTCCATTGCTTTGACATATTAAATAATGTCACAACAATTACATGTGAGAAGCGACGACAGTGCCTGGGCCCAGGAAAAAAAGAAGAAGGAGGGTGGGTGGCAAGTTCAAAAGCATTTTGCGGAAATCTCATGCTGCGCTGCTGCTGTCCACATGGCAAGTCACCACCAAACATCCGAAATGTTGCAAAATATTTGCGAGGGTGGATGGGAAAATATGTTACAAAAACTGTAGTGACAAGGTTTATGTTTATATTCCTAGTATGATGAAAATAAATATATATTTTTAATATTAATAAATATACCGTTGAGGGTAGAACAAGATTTCTACAAATCATAATTTTAATAAAAATGAATAATTAGTTTATAATATAATTAAAACTATATAAAATAAACCTTAAATAAAACTCTAAATCGATAAATTTTGGATCTTTACCCAAAAATTTCCTAACCTTATGACATACGCTGAGATAAATTATCATATAATTAATTATAGAATTATTTGTAAAATAAAAATCTTGACACAATAATAATATTATTTTTTATTTAATATTTATTTTAACTTTAATATTATTTGTTCCTGCTCAGTAATATGTTTTTTTGAATAAAGTTCTTATACACTTATTGACAACTGTTCAAGTCCACCTCGCTCATCTTACCTTTGGCGAATTCGCAAACCGTTGAAAGATGGGTGGATGAGGAACTGGAGGGGTAATTCTACTTTCCAGCTTACTTTTAGTCTGT
Source organism: Drosophila oshimai (assembly GCA_018150695.1). Lineage (NCBI taxonomy): Eukaryota > Metazoa > Arthropoda > Insecta > Diptera > Drosophilidae > Drosophila > Drosophila oshimai. Next base: position 15,217 of record JAECWM010000051.1, on the reverse strand, counting down.
TTCCTTTATGCTCGCACATTTTCCTGCCCCACAGAAGTTCCATTGTCAGTGGCTTTGGCCGAGGCACAAATGTCTGTGGGTTTTTCCATTGCCATCAGCAGGCTTAGTGGCCTGTCCCCAGGAGCTGCGGAGTGGAGTGGAGTGCTCTGGGATTTATTTTGGCACTGCCTTTGTACATACTTGAGCGCCGTGAACTCGTCGATGAAGTGATAAAATGCTGCTGCCCGATTTCATAATTTTAGGGCCTGCGATTGCGGCTCTAATGATGCGAATTGATGTAGAGATATTGGGAAGTGCTCTATTTGAGGAAGCAGATAAGGAGTATTTAATTATTATCATGTAATTGTCATCCACTCAATATAAGGGTTATTTTATTATTTTATTTGTGTACAGCAATATATAAATATACTTTAAATCTAAAATTTTTACCAATTTGTTAAAGATGCGATCAAGAAAGTGCTGTAGCAGGAACCTTCTGAGCACAAGAACCCGACAACAATGATTCGATTACCCGAAAACCACCGATTGCCGTGCCAAGAAATCAGTGGCTACTGGCCAGCGATTAGATAGACCAAATCCGATCGGGTTAGCCGAGGAGGCGCTCGGATCCGGCTATAAAAACGATGTGGGCACCGTTGGCCCAAAGCAATTCGAACCGAGAAACATGCAAGTCAAGGCGTTGATACTGATCTCCCTGGGATTTTTGGCCCTGGTCGGTGCCCAGCAGAAGCATCCGGCTACGGAAGTGAAGCGATGTGAGTGATGCCGCCAGATAAACTATAACAACCAAGCTAAATACCCACTATTCCCATTTAGGCTCTGGAAATAAACCCCATCCGCTGGAGGTGCGAGTCCATGGCTGCGTCACTCCGCCCTGTCAAATCGTCAAGGGTTCCACGCAGGACTTCGAGATCGACTTTGTGGTGGATAAGTTCATAACCAAGCTGACGACCCTGGTGAAGGCCACCACTCTGGGAATTATCACGGTGCCATATGAGCTGCCCGCGGATGTGGCCGCCGTCTGCCCAAATCTCCAGTACGGCGCCTATTGCCCGCTGTATGCCACCGAGGATGTCTCCTATCTGTTCAGCTTTCCCATCGGAGAGTACCCCGAGATCGGCGTGAAGATCGAAATCTATCTGGTGGATCAGGACAACGAGATTGCCACGTGCTTCGTTTGTGACATCAAGGTGGTCAAGGGCAATGGCGGCAACTCGGTCTACCAACTGGATTACCTTAACTAAATGTAGTCAGCAAGTTGAGGAGAACTTATTCATCAATTGGTCCAATTTACTGTGATAAACCTTATTTTTTTCTAAATCCATCGCTGAGCTCACCCACGATGTCTCATGAATATTTAATAAAATTTTAAAAGCTTTACCCCAACATATGAGGGAGGTTTTCCTAAGTACATCTTATGTGTTTTTTTTTGGTTTGAGCAAAACAAAAAAAACTTCGTCTGTCCTCTTTGCGGACTTGCATTACAATGTTTCCTATTGGCCACCTGTGCTATCTGAGCACCCAGCCATTAAGTTGTAAATTCAAGTGGACGAAAAGCCATAATCGAATCAAATAATAATTCGCAAATCTCAAGTCTGATTACCTGCTCGAGCTCGCCTGACACACCTGGTCAGAAGAAACATGTACCGAGCTATCAATGTTCCATTTTAAACTTGGTAACTCATTCAGATTAACAGATTTACTTTCAATGCGGAGTGCACTGTCAAAATATCCGGTCACTTCTGGCCAAGATTGGGTATTAGGTTCGAGAAAAGTTACCTGTTTAAAATGTAGTTGCGTTCTGTACTAAAAATATATTTTAAATTGAATTTTAAAGTTATATCTTAAAAGAAAGTTTAGGTTCTTTAAAACAGTATTAGGTAAATTAAATTTTAAATATTATTAAATTTAAAAAATAATCAAATTTCTCAAATAAATAACCATATCCTATGAGAAATATATAACCATTAAAGACATGTCAAAACAGTTTCTTTTCTTTGAATATGTTTAATAGCCAAATTGTATATTTAGTAATAACCCGAAGTCTTCCCACAAACACAAGATTACGTTCTGAAGAAACACTTCTCATTATGATTGAATCATGGAATATGAAAGCAATAATTTTAAGATTTAATCATAATGAGGAGTGTTTCCATAGAACCTAATCTTGTATTTCAAAGTTTTAGTTTTAATTAAATATTCATTATCACTCCCTGAAAAGACTGTACATTTCTGCGAAATTTTGTTCAGTGCACACTTGCACCCAGAAAGACGGCTATCGCCTTATCACGAAGGAGAACCCAACGTTTTGACCATATGGTCAACAAGATGAACGGCTGGCGGTCAATAAATGGTTATCAAAACGGTTTTATTGGCAATTGTGCCACTGAATCAGTGGAAGAAATAAATTACTGGACACTGGGTGCAAACCGCAACGTCACTGATGACTGTATATAAATAAAAACGAGTGAATATCTAATCAAAGTGGCGAGAAATGTGTTAATCCGCCAACTGATTGGACGCGGGTACACTGGAACCCGTGACGTATTCAAGGTAAACAAACGCGCTTATCGCTGCAAGAGTTTTGAGTTTATTGTTCGGCAAATAGTGGGGAATATTCAGTCGGCCCAAATCGGTGGTGTTGCGTACATCGTCGGATTAACGGGAGCTGGGATTCGTCCAGTCCAAGATGTATTCGTCGCGCTGCGATGCAGTGGGTCCCTTGCGGAGCTTGCAGCTCACTATGAAGCAGGTGATCGGCTCGTTCTGTGCATCATTTAGTGTCACGGTGACGTCCGCTGTGATTTCCGGGAACGAGGGCTCCACGTAGAAGTTGAACTGGTAGGTTACATCCTCGTCCTTGTCGATCGGACACATGGCTCCGTACATGAGGTTCTTGCACACATTGGACACTTCCTCGGGCAGCACATATGGCAAATTCATGCCAAACACCTTGGCCGTCGTAGTGGCAGTGATGTTCTTAATGTTGTTGTTGTCTGTAAAAAATTGGAGGTAAGGACCAAGTGGACATTTGGATAGGTCCTTTAACTTACTGCCCAGAAAGTGAACCTCCATTACGGCCGTAGATCCCTTGTAGACAGTGCACGGTGGTCCATCCTCGCAGTCCACAATATGCACGTCCAGGGGCAGAGGTTTGTCCTTGCCTAAAAAAGAATAAAAATAATAACAGGTGAGCTCAAAAGTAGACTATGGTTTCTAGGAAACCAGTTTAAGATTAGCAGGCAGCGCTGCCTGAAATGATAAGCCCTATCAATTGGCTGGATGATACTCTTGAGGATTTTTATTTCCACTCAAAGGTATTTTTGACGAGGCAATAGTTTCCAACATTTCACAGAGATTATGTATAAGACAAAGTCTGTGAAATGATTCACCTGGAATATTTGTAAACCATGAATCAAATATCACAGCTATACCTATTAAGAGCCTGGATCTATGATTTGGTTAGAGACTTTCTGGTGAGCAATTAATTGGAATTAAACTACTTACACTGCTTTACATCGGTGGCACTGACGGTAGCCAGGATAAGAGCCAAAGTTACAATGATTCGCAGCATTTTTGTGTGATGGAAGCTCCTTTAATCTTCGGACAAAACAACTCTATGTCTTGGGTACGCGCGCACGCAGGTGATAACCGTGAATGGAATTACCGGGGCCGGTGAAGAGCCTTAAATAGCCCGGGTCCGAGCGATGACCAACGTTTCCAGAGAGCAGTTTATCAGGCTCGGGGGCTATTGATACGGGGCCGCCACGCAGGTGTTACAAAAGAAAACAGTAAGGCCTGCAGGTGTTGCGCTCTGACGAAGAGCAAAGACGGCCGGATCAAATCGAATCAGTAAATAACGTAAATTGGGCTGATAAGCCTGGAGAGTCGAAACTACAATGTTGTGACCAATAGCCGGTAAACAATGCATTTGTTGGGTTAATATGTAAACAACCGGGGGAAAATCCCCTCAGGTGGGATGATCCAAATACATTTTAAAACTGTTTATCGTTAAGAACTCCCATTTAAATTTCCCACCGATTGAAGTGCTATCGACTTCGATAAATACAATCGATAAAATCGAAAGAAGACCATCTCTAGCGCAGGCGGTTCAAAAAAAGGTAAACAAAATACATCTCAAGCTTCATTTGACCAGGAATTAGATGATGGACAGCAAAGACAACGATTTGGAATGCTTCCTGATAGAGAATTATCCTGGTCTGGTGCCGGAGCGAAAGCCCAACGGTTCCTGCATTTTACGAGGAGTTCTTCACAATGAGGTAAGTTGACACCAATCTGAACGATCCCGCCTTATTAATGATAGTTTTATAATCCAAGGGAAACTGGCACCGCCTGAAACTCTACTTGCCTCAGCCCCCAGCTCTCCACGGCTTTCAGCTGTATGTGCAGGAGCACTTGGAGTACAAGAGCTATACCTCGGATAACCTAAAGGTGCAGGATGACTGGCTGCTGAAGGATTTGCTGGCCAATTTGCCACAGCTTGTACCGCCCACATATGCCTTACCCTCGTCCAAGGACAAGGAGCCCCTGGAGCAGGGAAATATATACACGGATATCCTGGCTATGCATAAACCCAACGAGTACCGCCTGCAAATTGATGAGGCCTGTTCCCGGCTTCGATTTAGCGAATTTACCGACTTCGAGCTGCATTATATGGAGTTGGAGGTTCCTTCGCTTCGCCTGCTGGACCACAGTCTGCCCGACTGCGTATCTTTGGGAGAAATGTTGGCCAAGAGTGCACGTTCCCTGGAGGAAGCCCTTAACATCTTCCGCAAAGTGTTAGGGGAACTGCAACCCTTCTATGAAAACTTTATGGACATCGACGAGCTGTGCCATGTGCTGCAACCATCGCCCATCACCACCAAGCACAACTCAAGGGTGTTTCCGCTCAAGGATCGCGTCTACCTGAAGGTGACCATCGGAGATCCCTTCGCATGCACCGCATCCATGGCACTGAAGATTATTGGACCCACGGAGGAGGTGGCCTCCCTGCGCCACGTTCTGAGCGATGGTCTGGGCAACTGGGACTCTGAGCTGGACATCCACAAGAATCTGTTGCGCATCTTTGACCTCTGCTACTTTCCCATGCCGGACTGGACCGATGGCCCCAAGCAGGATGAAGAGGACAACGAGGAGTTGCGCTGCAACATTTGCTTTGTCTACCGTTTAGATGGTGGTGAAGTACCCCTCGTCTCCTGTGACAATGCGAGGTGCGTTCTGAAGTGCCATGCCGCCTGTTTGGAAGAATGGTTTCAGACGCTAATGGAGGGCAAAACTTTTCTGGAGGTCTCATTTGGCTTGTGCCCCTTCTGCAAGGCGGTGAGTGGTCCGAATGCAAATTTTGCATTTACATTTTATGGCATTTAAAGCTTATATCTTAACATGTAATTGATATTAATCACTTGTCATGTTTTATCTTTTACAGAAGCTGTCCACCTCCTTTGCGGCCCTTTTGGATGACTGAACTAATGAGTTTACTTAAATATTCCCTTAAACTCCAATCAAATAAATTCAAAAAATATTAAAAAGAGTAACTTAATACAGAGAAGCTTTAGTTTCAAATAATCCTAAATATCAATTATGTATAGTTTACTTTAACTAAAGAACATATATGTAGATAATATGTAGATCAATCTTTCGGTTTACACCCACGCCCACTGGAGAACTGCCGTGGGCTATGCTAAATATGGTTGTGAAACGAACTAAACAGGTCCTGGCTGATGAACCGCGTTGTTCTCCGGGCGACGGCGGCAGCAGAGGTGGCAGCTGAGCAATCGCTTCACAACGCGCCAGCCTCATTCCATCTCGTTGGAGATCAGCCGCAGCATGTTCCGCACCACGTAGGTGCTGCCGTTAACCGGCGTGTTCTCGCTGGCCCTTCCAATCCGCACGCTGGAACCGGCCAGGCCGAAGAAAACCCTGGGCGCCAGGTTGGGTTGTACCGCCTTAAACTCCCAGCCCACGTGCTGGGCGCAGAACTTGCACAGGACGATGTGCCACTGGTAGCCGGGGAACCAGCTGAACTTGGTGGACGGCTCTCCGCTATAGCCGATGGCGTGCGACATCACCCGATACACGGTGTTTGTCTCGTGGATGTAGCCCTCTGCAAGGAAAAATATATTTTTTGAAATCGTGTAGGAAACTTTAAAATCCGAAATTTTTTCTAAGCAAGACACTCACCTGGATTGCAGTATTGCGTCTGCACCCCGTGCTTGGACATGGCAAATAGATCCGAGCAGTAGGCCAGGCTGCTGTTGCAGTACCGGCAGTAGAAGAGCGACTCCTCCTTGAGCGTGCTGCCAATCAACTGGAGGCGAGTGTTTACCGAGTCCGTGAGGAAGGTTAGCCGCATCATCTTCTCGGTTAGGTGGAGGTTTCGCACCAGCCAAAAGGACAACTGAATGGGGCATTTGGGCATGGTGTCTATCTTGTGGATCTCTAGCTTCTTCCGCGCGCGCTCAACAATCGCATCGAATGCGTACTCTTGGCAGGCATCAGCCGGCCACGGAGTGCTGGCCAGTTGGAACCTGCGGTACTTGTCCCGCAACGAGGGAATATCCCGAAACCGGGCCATCGAGCCCATTTCGACGGACTGAAGCGGCTCGGGCAGGAAGTACTCTGGCAGAATCTTAACCTTGCTGAAGCACTTGCTTGTCGGGTTGCGGGCGATGTACTGCGGTGGACTGAAAGGATTGGAGTATTAAATAAATGAATTGTTATGGAAAGCTGGTACACTCACCCTTGGATATCATCGCAGTTGATAACGATGCGCTGTAGAGCCCGCGACTTGTAGAACACCATCTCCCGGCCGCTCTCGCCCCTCTCGTAGATCTGGCACGTAACCCCGTACAGCTTGTGCGGGTTGTCCTCCGGCGGCTGCATCAGCGGGAAGCCCACGCCAAAGATCAGGCCATCCAAGCCCGGCATGTCGTCGTCGAACATTCTGCCGTCGATCATAAAGGGCAGCACCTCGCCGGGAAATAGGATGTGCTGGTGCAGGAAGATGAGCATGTGATGGGTGCTGCCCACCTCCAAGTAGTCGACGCCGGGCACGCGGCTCAGGTGTGTCCCGAAGTACGAGTGCTCCGCCGGCAGATTGGTGTCGAAGCGCACGCCGCCCTCCAGCTCAATGTCGATCTGGGGACGAGGTGGCGCTGGCGGCGGCTCGTCCTCCTGCTCGGGAGCCTCCTGGCTGGTCTCATCGCTGGTGCGACTACGTCTCCGCTCCTGACTGAAGACCATGCTGCGCACCCGCTGCAGAAAGTTGTCCCGGTTGAGTAGGGCTGCTATGCCTCCATCGCGGTTGCGTGCCTGTGAGACCATCATGTCCACAGCGGAGCGCAGGCGGTTCTGGGGAATCATCCAGCGGGGCAGGGCCTCTAGATCGGAGTCATCTGGGTGGGGAGGCGCATTGGGTGTTAAGTGGGAACAAGGAAACTGCGCACACTCACCTTCACTGCCTGGACTCTCCAAGGACATGTCGCTGCTGGGATGACTGCCCTCGCTGGCGGTGTCGTCCTGGAAAACGTCCTCCCCCATCGCCAGCTGTGCAGCCACGTCTTCTTCGATGGCCAAGGGATCCTCGAAGACATCAGCCTCATCCTCCTCCGCCTGCAGAGCTTCTATTGCACTGTTCCCAGTTCGTTGGGCATCTCCCCGTTGCTCCTCTTCCTGTGCATCCAGCTCCTGATCCAGCAGCTGCTGCAACCTCTCTCCCTGCTCCTCAACTTCTACCAGGAGCTCCGCGGATGCAGAGGCTGCCTCCCCCTGCACAGAATTGATTTCTGCGCAGTTAAAAGTGGTCAACACGTTAATAGAGTCCAAAGTTTTGTGTTAACATCCAACCATTCCCACCTGCTGTCTCCTCGTCGTCCATTTGAGCCGTTCTCTGTGTGTGGGCAATTCGTTTCGTTCGAGAATAAGATTTTTATTTATTTACTTTTTATTTTGACCAAGGAAAATAAGAAGAGGTGATGGGCATTTTTCGATAGGCAGCGATTGCTCAGTTGTGCCAGTGCTGATAACGCCATATTATTCAAAGCTGGGTCGAACTTAATGCGCGCCAACATATTGTGGTTGTTCAAAACTTTAATCAGAAAAACTAGCTGTAATATTAAATTACATAGTTTAACTTATTTTACCTTACCAAAAACTCAGTGCTGCCCACACTCACGAAAATATATGACAGTGGTGCCCACGGGCTGCTTATGGGAGAGCAATTCACCAATACGCACACATAAATGCACAAATACATAGACGCAACCGTTTTTTTTATTTAAACTTTCTGCACTGAAAAAATCGGGGTATATAAAAACGTCAACCATCGTGCCTGGAGAACAGAGAAACTGAAAAATTGTTATTGTATTTTGCTTTGTCGATGAATGAGCCATGTGCATGTACACGCGTCGGCTCTTCCTATGCGATGAGCAATTACAAAAACGAAAATATATGATGTTCACGAAAATATATGGTGTTCACGAAAATATATGATGTTCACGAAAATATATGGGGTTCACGAAAACCTATGGTGTTCACGAAAATATATGGTGTTCACGATGTGCACCATCAGCACGATCGGCAACATCAGCACCATCAGCTCCATCAGCTCCATCGGCACCATCAGCTCCATCAGCTCCATCAGCTCCATCGGCACCATCAGCTCCATCAGCACCATCAGCTCCATCAGCTCCATCGGCACCATCGGCACCATCAGCTCGTTTTCTATGCGTTTTTGGTGCGTTTTTAGTGCGTTTTCAGTGCGTTTTGGGTGCGTTTGACGCGTTTTCAGTCCGTTTTTAACGCGTTATTGGTGCGTTTGCCGCGTTTATGGTGCGTTTTTGGTGCGTTTTTTTTTGACGCGTTTTTGGTGCGATTTCAGTGCGTTTTGGTGCGTTTTCGGTGCGTTTTTGGTGCGTTTGGTTCGTTTTTGGTGCGTTTTTGATGCCTTGCCATAAAATTTAATGATTTTCCATAAAATGTACGGTGCTAGTCATAAAATTTAATACCTCGCCATAAAATTTATGGTGCTTGATTTTCCATAAAATTTAGGGTGCTAGCCATAAAATGTAATACCTTGATGCCTTGCCATAAAATTTAATGATTTTTAATTTAATGATTTTCCATAAAATTTAGGGTGCCATAAAATTTAATACCTTGGTGCCTTGCCATAAAATTTTTGGTGCTAGCCATAAAATTTAATGCCTTGCCATAAAATAAAATTTAATGCCTTGCCATGAAATTTATGGTGCTAAAGCCATAAAATGTATGGTGCTAGCCATAAAATTTAATACCTTGCCATAAACTTTAGGGTGCTATGCCATAAAATGTATGGTAAAATTTAATACCTTGCCATAAAATGTATGGTGCTAGCCATAAAATTTAATACCTTGCCATCAAATTTAGGGTGCTAGCCATAAAATTTAATACCTTGGTGCCTTGCCATTTATGGTGCTATGCCATAAAACGTAATACCTTGCCATAAAATTTAATGCCTTGCCATAAAATTAATGGTGCTAGCCATAAAATTTAATACCTTGCCATAAAATTTAGGGTGCTAGCCATAAAATGTATGGTGCCTTGCCATAAAATTTAGGGTGCTAGCCATAAAATGCATGGTGCTAGCCGTAAAATTTAATGCCTTGCCATAAAATTTAATGCCTTGCCATAAAATTTAATGATTTTCCATCAAATTTAGGGTGCTAGCCATAAATTTTAATCCTTGAAGTGCCTTGCCATAAAATTTAGGGTGCTAGCCATAAAATGTATGGTGCTTGTCATAAAATGTAATACCTCCCCAAAAAATGTATGGTGCTATGCCATTAAACGTAATACCTTGATGTAATGTATGGTGCTTTCCCATAAAATGTATGGTGCTAGCCATAAAATTTATGGTGCTAGCCATAAAATGTTTGGTGCTAGACATAAAATTTAATACCTTGCCATAAAATTAATGGTGCTAGCCATAAAATTTAATACCTTGCCATAAAATGTATGGTGCTAGCCATAAAATTTAATACCTTGCCATAAAATTTATGGTGCTAGCCATAATGCCTTGCCATAAAATTTATGGTGCTAGCCATAAAATTTATGTTTGGTGCTAGACATAAAATTTAATACCTTGCCATAAAATTAATGGTGCTAGCCATAAAATTTAATACCTTGCCATAAAATTTAGGGTGCTAGCCATAAAATGTATGGTGCTAGTCATAAAATTTAATACCTTGCCATAAAATTTATGGTGCTAGCCATAATGCCTTGCCATAAAATAAAATTTAATGCCTTGCCATGAAATTTATGGTGCTAGCCATAAAATGTATGGTGCTAGCCATAAAATTTAATACCTTGCCATAAACTTTAGGGTGCTATGCCATAAAATGTATGGTAAAATTTAATACCTTGCCATAAAATGTATGGTGCTAGCCATAAAATTTAATACCTTGCCATAAAATTTAGGGTGCTAGCCATAAAATGTATGGTAAAATTTAATACCTTGCCATAAAATTTATGGTGCTAGCCATAAAATTTAATGCCTTGCCATAAAAAACGTAATACCTTGCCATAAAATTTAATGCCTTGCCATAAAATTTATGGTGCTAGCCATAAAATGTTTGGTGCTAGATATAAAATTTAATACCTTGCCATAAAATTAATGGTGCTAGCCATAAAATTTAATACCTTGCCATAAAATTTAGGGTGCTAGCCATAAAATGTATGGTGCCTTGCCATAAAATTTAGGGTGCTAGCCATAGAATGTATGGTGCTAGCCATAAAATTTAATGCCTTGCCATAAAATTTAATGCCTTGCCATAAAATTTAATGCCTTGCCATAAAATTTAATGATTTTCCATCAAATTTAGGGTGCTAGCCATAAATACCTTGGTGCCTTGCCATAAAATTTAGGGTGCTAGCCATAAAATGTATGGTGCTTGTCATAAAATGTAATACCTCGCCATAAAATTTATGGTGCTATGCCATTAAACGTAATACCTTGCCATAAAATTTAATGCCTTGCCATAAAATTTATGGTGCTAGCCATACAATTTATGGTGCTAGTCATAAAATTTAATACCTAGCCATAAAATTTAATACCTTGCCATAAAATTAATGGCGCTAGCCATAAAATTTAATACCTTGCCATAAAATTTAGGGTGCTAGCCATAAAATGTATGGTGCTAGTCATAAAATTTAATACCTTGCCATAAAATGTATGGTGCTAGCCATAAAATTTAATACCTTGGTGCCTTGCCATAAAATTTAGGGTGCTAGCCATAAAATGTATGGTGCTAGCCATAAAATTTAATGCCTTGCCATAAAATTTAATGATTTTCCATAAAATTTAGGGTGCTAGCCATAAAATTTGATACCTTGGTGCCTTGCCAGCGCCAGCTCAGCTCCAACAGCTCCATCAGCTCCACCAGCTCCACCAGTTCCACCAGCACCACCAGCGGAAGACACAATTTTGTGCAACGTGTTTGATACCTTGAAAACCTTTGTTCAGAAAAATTTGAAATTTTTACTGAATATGTATTAGCTCAAAATCTTTAAATTTAAAATTAAAATTTTTAAATTAAGCCTACACTAAAAAAAATTTTTAAGTTTTACCTTGGAAAAAAAATTGCATTGCATTGCATTGTGAGATTAATTACGTATAACTCGCAAATTGATCAAACAATTGAAAATCGTGATATACTACGTTACTACAATGTTTTACTTTAAAAATTAAAATTAAAATCAATCTGGCGGGATAGTTTGAATATGGTCATCACAAAACATCGGTATATCTGACCAAAACAATATTACATAAAAATATTTATTTTTTTCGAAAAAATATTGATGTGTTGATATATTTTTCACATCCCTAGTCTTGAGCCGAGCTTTTGAGAGCGGATCTTAGACTGGAGCCGATCTTCGCCGCTGTTGGTAGCAAGCGGATGTAAATAAATAAACCGAGGAAAGTCGCGTTGTTTTTGTGTTATCTTGTTAAGCCGTCGGCATCGTTGATTTTGCATACCCGTTAATCAAAACAGAGAGAGAGAGCGATCGAACAATGAGCAATCCTCGCATTCTGCTGATCGTCGCGCTTTTTGCGCTCATTGGGAAAGTGGCACGCGCCCAAATCGCCTTTGTGGAGGATCAAGACATTGATAAGAAGAAGGCCAACCTTGCGGTAAGCAGTCAGAAAAAAAAAAACGACGACGATCCGAGCTTTAGGCCGTGATAAGAAAATCGAAAGCGGATGACGAAAGTCAGCTGGAGAGTCAAGCGTGGAATACTCTTTCCTATTAGAGAACCACGAAGTGTTAGAGTCTTTGTTAAGCTTGTGTTCAAAATATTAAATTATAAAATTATTATAATTAAAACAGCACAACTACGGAGATTTCTTTAGGAAAACACATTTATTTCTAAGGGAAAAGAATTCCATTTTAAATATTAACTAAGCTTTGTAAAATTTTGCAAATGAGAAAAAAATAATTTCCTTGAACACGTTTTATTGTGTATTTGAAATATAGTTTTTAAATAGTATACATTTTTTCAATCTTTGCATTTAAATCTCTATGAAAATCAAACCTAAAATTAAAACCGATTATCGACATATTTTGATTTCACATTTTTTGATAAAGGATTAGTTTAAGGCTGTGTTAAAAACGCGTTTACTATTGGCTAAGACTCCACAAGTTTTCGAATAGCATTAAAGCTATTTGCAAATAAAACAAGCCATTTTTTAAAAAGCTAAAAAAATTGCGGTAGTAATCATTAAACTTCTCGGTAGAGTATGACAGACGTTCTGCGGATAATTAATCAGGCACTCTTACCCTTCACCGTTCTCGTTTCGCCACCAGGGTCGCAAGCCGCTGTACTCCCCAGCACGATGCCCCAAGCATCAGCTTCTTTATCCGGGGGACCAGCAGAAGCAAAACGATTGGGTCTGCGACTGCGCGCCAGGTGAGCAGCCATAATGGAGCTACCGTGTCGATGACATAATTATCTGGGTACTTCCCCCCAACAGCCACACTCTATTACCCAGAGACCGACGGCTGCTATCCGGCCTATCGGCAGGGACCCTGTGAGGCTGGCCAGATGCTGGTCCTTTACAAGGAGCGGATCATTCCCGAGTGCGTGCGCAATCCCTGCAACCGGGACGGCCACTTCATGATCCGCGACACCTGCTACGAGTTTGGCAACAGCAAGGAAAATCCGTGCCCATACAAAGAGGCCACCTTCGTGCTGGGTGTGAACCCGGGCAACTTGATGGTGGACTGCGTCAAACTGTCGGTGCATCTGGAAACGCGCATTTCGGACACCCCGGAGCAGGCTCCTCCGGAATACTACATTGATTTGGCTGAGAAGTGCGCCCGCGGCAGTCGCCTTTTAGCCCAGGGAAAGTGCGTCTAGCCTCTAGAGGATCACAACAGGAGATTTTAACTATTAGCTTCCATGTCAGGAAAAATGGCTAACAAATAGGGGCTTGATGTATTGTGTTTTGTTTGGTGCTACCGATCGCAGTGGAGAATTCCGAATACATAAGATACCTTCATTATGATTTTTATATTAAAGACAAATTCTCAAATTCATTAACATCACATTTTAAATGGTATGAAATGTGAATTTCTTCTATTTAAATAAGAATTTTATACAACAGCTCGAAGTGCAAGCAATAGCATGAGAGAATTTAACTCAACAAAATTATTTCCACTTAACTTAGGGAAGCATAAACTAGGAACTAGCTTTCCTACGGCTCTTGGCGGGAGTGGAGGCGGGCTCGGGGCTTTCTTCTTCGAGCATCTCGTCAGCATCGGCGTCGTCCTCTTCCGGCAACGTTACGCCGTCCTCTAAGTTCTGCTCGTCATTAGCCGTCTCCAGCTTAAGCAACGCGTTCTCCAGAGAGGCCAGGAAAGAGCTTTCGCCGTACTCTGGCCACTGACGGAACTGACTGAAAAGTGTCAGCATCTGGCTGGGTCGGAGGTCTCCGAACTGGGTGTAGATGTTGATGCCCGGATAGTAGTTCCTGGGGCTCATGGAGGTGCTCTGACAGGAATACTGCGGCAACTTCTTGGGCAACTCATCCGGATAGGTGGGCGTCACGGGTTCAGAGGCTTGCGGATTGATGATCAGTCGAGGCCCACAGCCAGGCACCCATTTTCTGCAGAAATAAGAGGCTTGAATTACCGGATCTTGATAATTTGGGTTTACCTACTCCAAATTGGGTATAATCCTATTTCGACGGCTCACAAAGTTCTGCTTTATAAAGAACCAGAGGGCGGGTAGATCCTGCGACTGACATAGCTCGTGGAGATTGCGGCGCGGTGAAAACTTTACCAGGTACAGGTACTCCGGATTAATAGACCGCACCTTGCCCAGTTTGCTGCCTTTGGTGGGATTGTAGTCTGTCTGCAGAGGCAGAAAGTCCTCGCGTGGCACCTTGGCGATAAACTTGTGCTCGAATAGGATCTGGAACAGCACGCTGGTTGAGCGATAGATGAGGTAGCCAATCTCATTGTTGCAGGTCAGGTGCTGTAGGAGGTAAGTGTGTTATAAGGGTTTTTTAAAAGATACCAATAATCATATTTACTATGTAAATGGGCGGGGGCATGGCGAGAATCATCTCACAGCGTCCCAGATTAAAAAGACTGGTCTGAAAGATGAGCGAGTTGATCAAATGCTTGAAGAAGGGATACGAGCCCACAGCTCCGAAGACCAGCATGTTAAAATCTGCCAAAAAAAAATTTTAAGATTGCTTTAAAAATGCTTATTTTATTTTATTCACCATCGTTGAATGCTTTCTGGGGCACATCGTTCAGGAGATCCGAGACCCTTGAGCCTCCATCCATTTTGTCCATGTAAACCAGCTTCCACAGGTTAACAAAGTCCCCCTGGCGCACCTTCACGCGCTCCGGATAGAGAGTATGGAGCTCCTGCAGGTGAGGCATGAAATGATCCATGCTTTCGAGGAGTACTATACGCCGGAACTGTGATTCCCTGTCCAACAGATGCCTGGTGAAATGACCCGCTCCGGAGTTCAGTTCCATCACAGTGTCACAGTTGGAGCTTTGCAGGTGGGGCTCCAAATAATCAGCAATCCTTTTGGCAGCCTCCGCATTCGCCACATACATGTGAGTGGGCGCCTTGTGTTTCCGGGTGAGCAGTTTCTCCGGAAATTCACCGCTGTACCGAGCCACCAGCTCCCTCCTCGCCTTGT